>VCRD01001612.1:18847-41593 GCA_006783055.1 Trinorchestia longiramus | reverse complement strand
GAAATTCAAGATATTCACTCGAAATTGCCTCAGGTCCTTGTCGGAAATTTTTTCAGAATTCTCGCAATAAACAGCTTTTACTTTGTCTCCATGGTAAATTTCATCAGTTGGAAGCTAGACCGAAGGATCATTAACAGTAATTGCTGGTAGATCCTTATTCTTAATCATTTCTCGTTTCACAAAGTAACTCAGGATAGTTTTTACAGAAATATAACTCTTCAGTTTGTGTAGTTGAAAGGTCTCATTTTGAAATTCAAGGTTTATCTTATTGACATTGGGTAATATGAAGGCCAAGAATGAATAGTACATCTTATTTTGTGGGTTCTGCAATTGTTCTAATATTGCTGCAGCAAATTAGTGCAAATTTTAAATGGTACCAACATTTGTCGAAGTAGTAACAAGAGTAACAACTCGATGATGTGTAAGCAAAAAGTAACACTTTTGTTACCAAAGTAACAATTCTGGCAACCCTGCACTGATGTTGCCCAAGGTCAGAAAGTAGTTGAACACAGGGTTGCCAGAATTGTTACTTTGGTAACAAAAGTGTTACTTTTTGCTTACATATCGTCAAGTTGTTACTTTTATTACTACTTTGACAAATGTTGTTACCATTTAAAATTTGCAATAATTTGCTGCAGCAATATTAGAACAATTGCAGAATCCACAAAATAAGATGTACTATTCATTCTTGGCCTTCATATTACCCAATGTCAATAAGATAAACCTTGAATTTCAAACTGAGACCTTTCAACTACACAAACTGAAGAGTTATATTTCTGTAAAAACTATCCTGAGTTACTTTGTGAAACGAGAAATGATTAAGAATAAGGATCTAGCAGCAATTTCTGTTAATGATCCTTCGGTCTACCTTCCAATTGATGAAATTTACCATGGAGCCAAAGTAGAAGCTGTTTATTGCGAGAATTCTGAAAAAATTTCTGACAAGAACCTGAAGCAATTTCGAGTGAACATCTTGAATTTCTATGTTCAATTAATGAAAGAAATGTTCAAACGTTTTCTGTCGAATGATACGCTTAAAAAGTTGGAATTGCTTGAGGCTATGGATCCCGCCAACGTTAATGTGGGAAAACCTGGCTCTATCATTCCTCTTGCCTTAAAATTTCCTAACATCATTTCTGAAGAAGAGTACGAAACGTTGAATCCCGAGTGGCGAGAGCTCACCTTGGAGGACACAAACCATATAACTGACAAGGAACCTGAAAAGTTCTGGTACACTGTTNCAGAAACTTTAAACGAGCTTCTATACTCTAAAAGTTTACTTAGTGGCACTAACTGCATGAAATCGCAGCCCTCTCGAGAATTACTGAGATTAATGACGCAAGAGGACTTATACAGTAGTGCTGAAGAAGGAGCTACTTTTTGAAAGGTTAGTAAACACTTCCTTCAATAATAAAATATTTATTTGAAGATTTTTAGATTTTGTTACTTTTTGATCCAATTTGTTACCTTTTGAGATGGGAATTTGTTACCATTCACGAAAACCTTCTGGCAACCCTGGTTGAACATTGATCGACGACGAACGAACTGGTCATGGTGTTGCCACTCGACAGTCGACTGCACGAAGTACCTTCTGCTTGCATTCTTGTTTGAGGCGTGTTGACTGCGTCACACAATATCTGATGACGATAACGCGAGATTAAATCTATTCATATCCATTGACTCATATTCTTAGGAGCTATCAAATAAATTAAAATTCACTAACTATGAGGGTGTTAAAATTTAGGTTAGTTTAATTCTAATAGAGAAGAAATAAAAGTAAACTCGAATTTATTTTTGGCATTATTACAGTGTTTCTCCTCCCCCACCATAAATTGACCATAAATATGACTGATTTTATGGCTTTCAGTGGGTAGTATGATATACGGCTCAATAACTTGTAAATTAACCATATTCTAGGGGTTATTGAATGATATAAACAGCCGTAGTATTTCAGTTTTTTGAAGTACTATGTACAATTTGTGAACCCAGCTGTCAGATACGATTGTTTAAATCAATGTCTTAATGATTTGTCCATATTGGAGTCAAGTCCACATCTAAATTTGAATTTCTAGCTTCGTATTTCTTGCCCTATGTTTCAGTATGATGAATAAACATAATATAAATGAAGCGAACTGGGACAGTCAAAGAAATTGAAAAATTAACCCCACATCCCAAGTGTAGTTAAAAAAGCTTCATTAGAGAGATCTCCGATAGGACTCGCGGTTGCTGGTGAGTGGCCTTGGTGCAGACTTAATAAAGTAGTGCCAGCTGTCGTAAGAGAAGGTTAGTGAGTAAATTGTTAATAAGGTTGTATTATGTATAGGCGGTGGTATTTGTTATCTACATATTATATATTAGAGAGATGCGTGTTGGTATTGGAGAGGTATTTTAGTTAGAAGCTTCATGGGAGTTAATAATTTGTGTTCTTTGTTGTGCTGCAGACTGTGCTAGTGGCGGAGTTGTTTGCCCAATAAGACCACATTAGTGGTCAAGCCGAATTTTATTACACCAGGTACAATGAATCTATTCAATACAAAGAAAAATGGTGTCATGAGAATAACCATAACGTGCTACAGTGGAAGATTCATGTTACTGTGCCAGGTTCCTGATTTCGAGGGTTCGAACCCCCACGTAACCGAATTTACTCTCCTTGTGACACAGAGACCAGGTAGTCTGACAGACTGAAAGTATTTCGTGAAATTTTCAGATCATTACTATGTATTTTTACGAGCCTCTACCTCAAGTCACATAATGGACGCGAATAGTCGCTGGAAGCATGAAAGAAAGAAACTTTACTTCTGATCAAAATCTATGTAGTACATATACATTGGATATTCAATTCTTAAAGTTAAGATATTAGAAGTAGTGATGATGATAAATCACCATCCACTGTACTGCAGTTTGAATTAGAAGCGTGTAGGGGCGTTTTGATAAGCGTAATGAAGGTCTAGTTTTACTGCGAGTGTCCAACGTTGCAGCATGCTGGACATGTTTTTCGTCCACCGATGATCAGGCACAGACATATCCAGACGGGTTGGTTGGTTGGTTGGTAGAACTGGAGCCCTCCAAAAAGGCTCCAAATAGGCTTCTGGCAAGTGTAGCGACACTCAGCCCACCAGCCTGGACTCAACCATATCCAGACGGGTACGGGAATAAAATTAGAGTTTTCCCGGATCGCAAGCTTCGATTTTCAGCAGACGATCATTCTGCAGCAGACAATCATTATAACAACGTTAAAACATAATCACTAGCTTTAAGATGTTAATATCATGAAATTAAAAACCATCATACGTTCTATATATACCCGAATGGAATAAAGTTCCTTTTTTTTTCTCCCATGTAGGACAGAATTGGCTCCTGATAACCGGCGGGAAAATCTCGACACCGATCTCAACACCGAACTTGACCCGAACTTAAAAAATCTTGAGATCTCCAGAAAAAATCTTGNAATTGAGTGTAGATTATTAGCTTTAATTTGAGACCAAAATGAAGGTTCTACGATGTATAGGACGAAAATAATTAACGAAACTGTTGGTTTCAAGATTTTTTCTGGAGATCTCAAGATTTTTAAGTTCGGGTCAAGTTCGGTGTTGAGATCGGTGTCGAGATTTTCCCGCCGGTCTCCTGATACTGGTAAACAAGTTTTTTTGCGTACAAGAGAATGCCTGCATACAGTATAATCAAGTTTCAGGATAAGTGTTCAGTAACAGTATATTTTTATTATACATGTGTAGCTGAAAATATAGATTGAAATAGTTGATTCAATGTATTCCATCAATATAATAAATAGCTTGGGATTTCATTGCAGTGAGTTTTATTGCTGACAAATGCTCTCCTCATTTCTATTTCCTTTACAAATTTATAAAGTTACTTTTCCTGCAGATCATGGAGATTCGGCAAAAATCAACCTTCATTTTGACTTGGGAAATAGTAATCAAAGCCCCCATAAACACGGGATAGAAGAACTTTATATTTTTACGATCGTATTTACCAATTCAATAGTCGTTGAACTTTAAAGCTGTTTGATTCGTTATTATTAGAACGCATTCTTAATATCAAATTTTACTTTCTGTGTGACAATAAAAATTTGATGTGGGAAATATCGAAGAAAGGTGAAGAATTTTTATACCGACACGTCACAAAACTCCCATTACAGTATCAGGATTACCTTATCGCATGCTTGTAAGTTGTATTGCGTACAATACAAGTGAACTGCAAAAACCAGGCTGCACCTGCCGTGTATGTGACCTGTTGTTTAACTGTTTAAAAATACCCCATCTACTACAACTTATTTGTTTCTATCCAGCTATGCATATCTATCTACATTAAAGTTTAGGTTGAATTTGTCTATTATTTTTTATATTTTTAATGTAATGATTTTAATATTAATAATATATATGTAAAGTATTTTATTAATATTTTATGTTTGTTGGGTTGAGATTACTGCATTTTTAATAAAAGTTTTAGAGCTGGTTGACTCAACTTTAAATTTTTGCTTCTTATGTTATAAATGGGCTTAAGTTTCACATCACTTGTAGAGTGCATATTGCATAAGGATTTTAGTAATAATGGCTTAGGAACAAATGTGATATTCATGAATCTGCTCTGATGGAGTCAATATAATTCTTGTTGCATTTTACCTGCAAAATTTGTGATCAGTGACAACAATTGTCAGAAGTGAGGCATAAAATTGCCATTCATAATGATCTCTGCTGTATTACACACAGTTTGGCCAGAGTGGTGCTTTTCAGTTTTCATTTGTAGTTTAGCCCAAATGATACACTTTTTGGATTTTAACACTTAAATTCTCTTCCCATTCTTCCCAGTTCTTAGATGGACTCTTGATGGCTTGTTCTATGTTCTTCACCTGTTATTCCTTTAGTTGAAGAAGATCTGGGTTGAGATCATCTATGTGGTTCTCTTAAAACTCCTTCACATTATCAATATCAACCTCCCATTCAAAGTTTTCAAGTTCAGGCAAAAATGTGTTTGAGTAGCAGGCTGGCACCATCAGCTAGCATTTTTTGTTTTATGGATTTCAAGACTACATTTGGATTGGAAGAGAAAATTTATTCACCAAGTGTGTTGGGTTTGGGAAGTGTTTGAGTATAAGGGTCTTTGAATCATGAGGACACCACTGTACTTGGTTGCATTTATTTAATATCATTATGGTATAAAAATGTATTGTAGTGAACTTCTTATAAAGTTAAATACAGTTATTTGTTCTTTTACAGAAGTATTAATAGGCTGTAGAAATTTTACTTGAGTGCTTGTCAATTTCTGTGATTTTTAACTTGTTTCATAAAATAATATATACATGCTGATATGTTGAGTGTTCTCAACATAATCAAACAGTTTTGGATTTGATTGATGCAATAAATTTGTATTTATATGTTGTAAGTCTAAGCTAATTCTTACATATGCTAATTCTTGAAGCCTAAAAAAAATGTTTATTCTTCAAGATATTCAAATTGACTGATGCAGTTGTAGTAAATGTAAGATGAATTCCATATTGTACTCATTTTTGTATAATTCATAAATTTAATAAATTTGTAGTTTTAATGTGCTATATATTTTTACAGGTGAGCTTAATACTTTCAGAAGCTCTTTTCAGTTGAACTGAACAACATTACAAAAAAAGTTGACATTCAGCTCATATTGTTTTTGTTCATAAAGTTTTACCACTAATTCAATATTTTTACTGACAGAAACCTTCTAGTCAAACTTACTAGAGCAAGGTGAGTGTAAATCTCACATATTGTACTTTTTGTAGTGTAAGTGGCACTTTTAGTTGTGCTCAGCAGAGCAAGATAAGTGTAAATTCCACTTATATATTGTAATTTTTGTAATGTAATTTTGTGTACTTATAGTTGTACTTAACTGAGAAGTGTAAATCCCACTTATGTGTTGTAATTTTTGTAATGGAAATCACACTTTTAGTTGTACTCAGCCAAGCAAGGCAAGTGTAAATCCCACTTATGTGTTGTAATTTTTGTAATGGAAATCACACTTTTAGTTGTACTCAGCCAAGCAAGGCAAGTGTAAATCCCACTTATGTATTGCTTTGGACTACTAAGCAATGCTCTGACAGGGTCTACTTACAGCATAGATTGCTGTACACTTCTGGGTTGTAGTTTTATGAAAAGTGAAATTTGAAAGAACTATAATTTTTTAAACATTTTTCATTCTATAACAGTATGTAAATTTTGTGTAATATGAATTTTACCAAATGGTTAGAATGATATACATCTAACCAGATTGATATGTGTCTATTTTGAAGTTTGTATATAAAACATTTTATGGAAAGAGAAACAAAATTAAAGAAGGAATTCAATTATATTTTTCCACACATGTCTATTCTTTTTTTTCAGAACTGGATGTCATCTACTTGGAAGCATTTTTCTAGAAGAGATGACAAATAAGAAAAATAAAAAACTGGGCAAGAGTCCAAAAAATTTGACCCAAGCAGAATCAACCAAGGATGCAAAACCATTGACCCAAGCAGAATCAATCAAGGATGCAAAACAGTTGACCCAACCAAAATCAACCAAGGATGCAGAAGCATTGACCCAACCAAAATCAACCAAGGATGCAGAAGCATTGACCCAACCAAAATCAACCATGGATATTGAACATTTGAACCAGCATGTAAAGGATGCAAAACACTCTAAAAAAAACTTGACAGATGTGTCTCAAGATATGATTGAAGAAGAGTTTCAAAATTTTCCACGTGAACTATGTTTACAAAAAGCTCTTTTTTGTGATGTTCTCTTTGAGGAAGGTGCTATTGTATTGAAGGCAATATTCAACACTTTTTATTGCCACAAAGACAATTCTACAGATGGTGGTAAAGCTCCTTTTCCTGAGTGGCAAAAAAATGTGGGGAAATCTAATAAGGAGCTTAAAAGGATTTTTGGGCAAAGCAAAATTTCGCGTGAAAAAAGTTCCCCTATAGACAAGAATTATGATATGGTGACTTACTATAGACTTATCACTTCATTACATGAGATCTTCTATAGGCAGATATTTTGTGATGATTGTAAAGGAAAAATAGAAAATATATACAGTTATAGGAATCAAGTATGTCATTTTGGACCATTATTAAAAAAGCCTAATGCGAAATGTTTGAGGAATTTGTTTCGTGAGCTTTTGGTGTGTGCAGATAAACACTTGGAATGCAAGGAATACATTGGACAAGCTCTGGAAGAACTTTCTAAGCTAGTGAATAAGGATGAAGACAAAATTTTATTGGACTATAAAAACTGCATAAATGATATAATACTTGACAATCCTCATTTGTTATTAATGAGAAAAGGTCAGTTTGAGTTGAAGAAAAAAGAAATTACCCAAAGTTTTGCCATTCCATTTTATTGGATTTACAATGTGTCAGATGAAAGGTCATTTTGGGAGAAAGGTTCAGATCTTTTTGAACCAGTTGCAATGAATGTGTTCACAAATCCATACATGCTGTACCATCAGAAAACATTGGATTCTGCAGAACTTTTGAAGCCTGATCTGAATTCTAACTCTACACCTCAAGTGATTTTTGTTGTTGGTCATGGAGGCTGTGGTAAGACAACTCTCTGTTATCATATTTTCTTAGAGTGGCAAAAAAAAACTGAACAACCTGTAATGTATAAAGGATTAGAATCAATGGATCTTGTTGTTCTGATTGAAATGCGTTCTACTTCCTGCAAATCCTTGGATATGTTCCTAAATGAATTCATGAAAGAAACTGTTCTGCTTAATAAAAAAAATTTAAAAAGCTACCTATCAAAGTTGAATGTTTTGTACATTATTGATGGTTTTGATGAAAAAAATGAAGAGAATGTCAAACTTGTGCATGACATTAGCAAACATCTGTCACCATCAAACAGAGTTATATTGTGTACCCGCCCTGAGCGTTTGACTGAAGCACAAACAATTTTCAGTGATGTGCCTGTTGATCTGACTGCTATTGTGAACATGGTTGGTTTTGATATGGAAGGAAGGAATCGGTTTTCTTGTCGTTTTTTGGATCAAGAACAGGTCAAATCTGCTCATAAATCAGTAAACCCTGAAGAATTTTGCCAATTCTTGACAGAACAAGAAAAAAGTCTCAAGGAGTATTTGTCCTTTCCTCTGACTGTTGCATTAATTCTTTTGTTGTGGCTTCAGACAAGTAATTTGAAAGTAATTTGCACAGCCACAAACCTCTATACACAGTTCTTTGATATGCTAACAAGCAAGCTTAAGATGGCTAGGAAGTATTCTAGCACTAAAAACTGCCCTATCAATAATCGTAGTGTGACGGCTGTACTAGATGTCCTTGCAAGATGTGCTCAATCAGCAGTTTTATCAGACAATTTTCAAATTGAGATTGCATGTTCATCCATGAGAGAACTTGACGAGTGTTGTAAAGAATATGATGTTGATCTAGATGAATTTCTTTCTGCTTATTTACAATTTGTGAAGGATCCTGATGATAAAAAGCGTCACTATTCATTCTTTCATCGCACTGAAATGGAGTTTCTCACTGGCAAGTATCTTGCAAATAAATCTATGTCCTCTGTAGTACAGGAAAAGGGTTATGAAAAGTTGCAAATGTACTATGGTGTACTCCCATTTTTGGTGGGACAGCTTGGTGCAACAGGCAAGCTAGACAAATATGCTCCTGTAATCATAGAACTTCTACAGTGCATGCAGGTTTCTACAGACAATTTCAACTTTTATTCTAAACTTGTAATTGAGAGCACCACCTCTAACAATCATGGAAGTGGTTGTAGAAGGCCTTTTTGCTCGCAATTGTGTGATCTGATTAGCCATAAAGAATGGCACTTGGAGGCTGAAACTGTGTTGTCTGGTCTTCATCTTCTTCTTCATTGTGCTTGTTTAGACTTGGATTTGCTTGTAATCGATTTACAAATGAGTTGTGATCCAGACAAAGCCGAGTGTCTCCGTTACTTAAAAAACAACCTAAGTAAGCTACAAGGAGCTTTCGGGCATGGTAAGCATTGTCGGAAACTGGATCTTTGCTTGTACATTCAAAATCACTATGAGAAAAAAGATGCTGGTGTTTCTGATGACTACCTTTCTTTGGTGTTGGGTTGGACCAATCTTGTCAAGTTCACTGGTGCAATTGGCACTGAAGGAATTAAACATCTCTCTAAGTTTGTGTACATCAAGCATTTAGACCTTAGAATGTCTAAATCTGATGTCTTCAATGACTTTGTGAAGAAATGCTTTGCTGAATGCAAGAAGTTGAAGCAACTGCAGTTAATATTGGACTTTCCAACCAAGACGGAACCATCCTCTCTTGTACCGCTCGATTGTGTGCCATTAAAAGTTCACACTGATGTGCGTCTTCGCTTTGATCGCATAGCTCGGAAAAATTTACCCTGGGCACTCTGTGTCATCGATGCCATTTGCCCCAAGTAAGTTGTTTATTAGATTATGTGAGCCATTTAAAGTGATATGATGACTGCTTAGAAGTCAAGATTATATAGTTTACAAATTGATGACCTATTGTTGTTAATATAAATTATTTAACCCAACCAGCATCCAAGACCAGACAAACATGGCATGCCAAGCCAGTTACCTGGAGGCAGGATAGATACATGAGCCACTGAAAAATGTTAATTGTGAAAACACAAGTGCTTAGTTAAATCATTGGGATAATACATCATGCTGGAAAGCATTACACTGAGGATGGTAAAACCACATAAAAAACATTCTAGCACTGAAACAGAATATCATATGGGAAATAGTTTTGCAAAGGCTAACTTATCAGAAACCTTTAGTGCATGTTCTCAATTTATTTATGTTGTTCTGGTAGTTCTAACGTTAAACATTCTTGACATAAGGAAAGTGTTTAAGAGCAGAATGAAGGTGCATGCTCATATTGAACTTTCATTGAGTATTTTGGAAAGTAATTGCTTCTGTTGGCCCTATGAAATAATGAATCAACCAATGCTATCAGAGCCAAGGTCAAGAGAGTGAGAACTGCGTACAGTATTTCCATACATCTCTTTTGACTGGGTGTGCCATTCATACTTATTTCTCTGATTGATATCGAGGATAAAGATGGATGTAACTAGTTGTCATTGCTTGCTACATCAGTTTAAAAAGAAACATGCAAGTGCAGAAACAATGAGTCAATTTGTGGAGTATGTCCAGTAAAAACTCATTTTTTAGCTGCAGTTTACAAAATTTGATAATTGTGGTTGTGATTTATAAGACGTTTTACTGTAAATGACAACCTTTTAAATGAGACTTGTATCATATCCCCATCAAAGTAGCTCGGATTGGTGCATCAATTTAATGTAATTTTCAACTACCCATAATAATCGCAAATAAGTTGAGAAAATGCATGTAAAGAAGGAAATAGGTTCCACTAGAGTTTCGATTAAGCATCCGACAATTTTGTACCATTTTGAGCAGTCTTCTAACAAGAAACAGCCTCCAATCATTTTGCAATGCTGTTTCATGGGATGAAAAGTGTACGGTTAAGTGAATGGCATTGAATAGATGCAGCTGATACACCCAATTTATTATTGGTTTAAGAAACCTTTAAAATTACCTTCAGTGTGTAAACCTGCTACTGCACTTCTCCATGTGTTGTTGGATTGTAATTGGCATGTTGTCTGTTTACTTAAAAATACTTATATATATCAAGTACAATTTCATAGTCACAACTGCAGTTCACCCACCGTATTGTAATTGTTTTTATATGTACATTAAGATTTAATGTTTAGGCTTAAAACCATTTCAAATGTGTATTTACTTGTTTGTATTTGAAAATTAACTGGGGCAGCTAAAAGTCTCATACTTGATTGGATGCTAATTTTCAGTTCATTTTTTATCATGACTTGAGTTTTAGTGTTACCCGATTTTCTGTAATGCTCCAGTTCTTTAATTTAAAAACTTCACTTAGTGTTAATGCTTTTACTGATTGTAATAGTGCCATTTGATAAGTAGATACAACAGACTTGATGTGAACAGTCTGTATAATTCTTATTTAATCACTATGCTATAAAAATGTACTCTAGCATCTCCTCAGGAGGCATGGGCATTGTAATATAATATTATCTATTTTGGGCATGTGGAGCATTCATACTTCATCAGATATACATAGAACATGTTGTCTGGAGGCTAGTTTTTAGCATGCATTTTATAATACAATATTTTACTGTGTGTATCATTGATGGTTATCTTTATCTCATGTCATTTCTTTAATTTTTGTGCAGAAGCTTGGGTGGGTTTGACCGCGTCACGTTTCACAGTACCAACTTCAACCGCGAGAAAGACGCAGATTTGATTATTGAAGCTTTGAAAGACAAGGTTTTCATGAAAGTGATTGTCACATCCCATGCAAGCTCACGTGGGCAGTTTAACATCATTCAGAAGGATAAATGCCCTTTTGAGTTTGAGTTTGATGACCGTTGATTTCAAAAAGGCTGCTGCTGTGAATTTTGGCATAGAACTTCAAAGTGTGATATTAGCTGTTATTCTAGTTGTGCAATTTTAGTGGTTGACCATGAAAAAAAGAAAAATGAGGAGGAAAAGAGAGCTGATTGTCTGTAGGATTTAAAAGACTAACAAATATTCCTGCTACTTGAAACCTGTGCCATGCAATACTGAAGCTGAGCTTGTAAATACTCTGAAGTTAGTAGTTTTATGTTCTTTAAATATTATCAGTTTTTCGATTAATATTATATGGTAATTTAATGTGTTGTTTAAGGAACTTATTACACTGCTTCTCAATGTTGATGGTGTAAATTTTCCTGTAGGTTTTATCCCGAGCAGCTGGTGTGTAAGAAGCAGTAGTTTGTGCTTAAGAGTAACCCTTTAACCCTGTAGGGCATGGTGGGATACTAAGTAACCCACCAATTTAGATACATTTACCCCCTTTTAACCCTCAAATCTTGTGCCTCAAAGGGTTAAAGGGGACATCTTAGTGAAAATGTTAGAAATAATCGATTTTCAGTTTTTGACCTGTGATTTTTATGGTGGCAAAAAAGAGGCACGATCGTTTGGAGATATTGATTTTTGCTTTGCAAAACTATTTACTTCTGTTCTAGCATGAAAACTGTAAGAGGAGGTCGATTTGGGTCGAAAATGCAAAAAATATCTTATTTACCCCTGGCATCGTTATTATTTTGAAAAAAATGAGAAAAAGTGTAAGAATAAAATGTTCTAAATCCAATTTTACCTACTATGTTGCGCTTAGTTTCGTCTTACCATGCATTTAAGCTTTTTACTATGATGCCCTTCGTAACGACCGTGGTTATTCTGAGCAGAATGAGATGTTCTGTAAATTATCACTCATCTTTACTCGTTTGCTATGTAGTTTTACCTAACTTTTAGGGAAAAAATTAGAATATAGGACTAAAGTAAGTTATTTCTAATGTACTTCAGGAAGAGTAGTGGCCCGGATAGTGTTAAGAAAATGGTCCTTGTGGGAGCTCAGGCGGTTCCTTGTTAGGCTAATCCTATGTTCATTTTACTAATTGGTATATCTATGAACTTATTGAGGCAATTCACCTTACTTTTGTACCTGTTCTTAAGCTAATTATCTGTTTATGTCCTAGATTGAATCTGTAACAGAATTTTTGCTGACTTGCATGGAGGCACATGCCACGTGATACCTTTGTGCTATAAATTAACCCATTAGCGACCAATTGTTTTTCTAGTTTGTACGTCTAAGCTCACAAAGACCGTCTGTACACTGATGCAATGAAGCACGCTGAGAGCCAGGCAGCCAAAAGAACGACGCTGTAACATGCTGCCGCGTTCAAACCTAGTAGCAACCTCATATTGCTCACTGTTTAATTATTAGAACAATTCTCCCAAAGACCGTGAAAGAGGACTGTATGGTCCTTTTCGTCGCTAAGAGGTTAAGTATTTTGGAATTAAAACTTGGGCACAAGCGATGTAAATCTTTCGTTATTTGTTGTTTTGAAATTGTTACTAGATGACTACAACTGTTTTATAATTTGTTTGTAATATCATAGTTTCAAAATTTGTTGTAAAGTGGCGCTCCTAATTATGGAAAATATTTACTGGGGTTTTTATATGGCTTTCTTAGCACATGTTGAATAGATGTGTGGGTTCCATATTGACTGGTATAACAGATGTGTTGCTTAGTCACTTCTATATCTTTTGGGTTAAATGTAAGGTGTCATTGGCGAGCAAATATTTGATGTAGAATTCAAGTAAACTAAGAGTTATTGAAAGATTTTCAGTTATATGAATAATCACTTAGTGATTCCAACCACGTATCTTATGATTAGTACTAAAATTAAATGTGCAAATGAATTATTTCTCTGTTTTAAAAGTCCTTCACTGGATGGACTAATTTTGTTTAACAAGCTTTGAACAAAGAGAGAGCTCTGAACAAAGAGCATTGTAATTTCATTTTAATCGTAAATGTACAGTTTGATCTTTGTCAGTTATTCTACGAATATTTCCTGCAAATAAAAGATTTTACAGACTGCTTTTAACTGCTTAATTGGAACGTGTTTTGGCTGACCTCATGAGGTAGTATTTTGCCTTGATGGAAACACTCGTTTGATTTTTATTCTTGCAGAGCGTGATCTGCTATGCCTATTGAAACAAAAATGCACCGTAATACAATGTGTGTAGTCGAAGTTACTATCGTGTTTAGTAGGCACTTTTAGAGTCCCTGTTGTTAGTGTAGGTACTGAAGGCATCGCTCTGAATGTAGGAGTTTGTTCAAGGTTTTGCTGTACAACTTTGTGAGCAGTCTTTCTCGCGTACGGCTGTGAAGAGGTCGAAGTGACATTAGCATTTTTTTACTCACAGTGTCTTGTGTTTTAGATACTTCGATCGAATGTACAGGCTGTTGTTGAAATGCTGCTACTTGCATCACAAACGTGTGAGCCTAAACTTGTTCTTATTAATGTAACTAGTAGACCCACACGTGAAAATATTCACGTGTATTTTACTGAATTTTTTCGTGTGATTTGCCAGTGGACGCAGGCTTTGCGAAGGAGTTTCCACATTGAAGGATGTGCCTTTGGTATGCACACTACAATACATACAATACATGTATGTATATATATCCTATCAAATTTTTTCCTATCTAAGTCCTTTGGAGCGTAGCAGAGATACGGACTAAGCAAGCAACAAACTGTACTATTATATGGTGGGATTTTATGTGTGTAATGATTGGTTATTTTTTTAATCTTGCATACGACAGCTAATATTAACTTGGCCTTACTAGCAATAAGAAATTGTGTTGGATATTTACATATTTTGTTAATTTACTCAAAGATATGATGATCGTAGAATTAGTGTGTTACTGAATAAGGGATGTTAATTGCAGTGTGCTGAGCTTTACACAATTTTTTCTAAAGAAACACATTCTATATGCGCCTTTTAGATGTCTTGATTTCATTCATCATGAACTTAAATCGAGTGGATACAGTCTATGTACAAATGCGTTCGTAACTTTGTTAGCTTTTTCTTATGAATTGCCGTTAATGATTTTGTGCCTTAAGTAAATTGATATCCTTTTTACGGGCGTACAGAGTTAATTGGACTGTCCATAGCTGTCAGATTCTACCTGCTTCTGGTGATAGCGCTCGCCATAATTGTGTTTGACAATGATGATTGCTTTATTCTTTTTACTTTCCTATTCCTAATTTTTCTACTATAGAATTTGAAAATTGCTCGTATCCAGGGGATTCGGCCCCGCTTTAGGTATACATGAGATCATTGAACGCTATTTAAAGAAGTAAGCTGACGGTATTTATTGTGGTCGATGAGTCGTGATATCGAGTGATAACATTATTTTCTTTTGTTTGAGGGAGCAGGAAAAAGCGAATTAAAGAAAAGTGATTATCATCTGTTAACTGAGAACGTTGTAGAGCGCAGTTACTGATAACTGAAACTTGGAATGTTCGAGATTGCCTGTTTCATTCTTTCCTTGAGTTGATATTTCTAGTAAACTTGTAGGAGTCGTGGCTGAGGTTTATAAATACGTCGCTGTTTCAATTGGAGTGTTTCAACGCGCAGAAATTTGCAGCTGTCAGAAATAAAATAGATCTTACTCTGACATTTCATAAATTAATTCAGGAGACTGTAAATGCAGACCTATTTTATCTCAGTGCATGTAGTCTTGGAAAAATTGGTGAACTATATATCTGCTTCACGTCCTTGAATAGGCAAAAAATAATGCAGTTGAATATCGAATGGAACTCTAACGAAGTCTGCCAAGGAAACTTTGTTACTGAAGTTGTTGATTTTATGATATAGATACATTATTGGTAACTAAGTTGCGCTCAATCGGAGGGCAGAAGAAAAAATTCGCTCATAAGTAAATATTATTATTTATTTGTCAACTTTATTGGAGTGAAACATTGTTCAATACGTGTTTAATTCTATTTTATTTAAACAGGACGATGTCGTGAGATAAATTGATTAAGAACGTAACCTACTCTGCGTTATAGTCTACGACTTGCGACCTACTCTGTGTTATAGTCAGTACGACTTGCGACCTGCTCTGCGTTATAGTCAGTACGACTTGCGACCTGCTCTGCGTTATAGTCAGTACGACTTACGACCTGCTCTGCGTTATAGTCAGTACGACTTACGACCTACTCTGCGTTATAGTCTACGATTTTATGACCTACTCTGCGTTGTAGTCAGTACGACTTGCGACCTACTCTGCGTTATAGTCTACGACTTGCGACCTACTCTGCGTTATAGTTTACGACTTGCGACCTACTCTGCGTTATAGTCAGTACGACTTACGACCCACTCCGCGACAGTTAGTAAAACTTGCAACCTATTCTGTGATATAGTCAGTACAACTTTCAACCTACTTGGCGATAAAGTCAGTACGACTTACAATCCGAAATTTTTGCACAGAGCAGATTCCATTATTCATTTAGTGTTGGGATTCGAAATCCTGAAATTTTACACCTTGCGTTTCGTGTTGTAGGTTGCTTTAAGATTTGATATGATCGTTTTTTTAAATTCATTGGAGCAGCCCTAGAGAAAAAGGTAAAACAGAAAGAGAAGCTTTTCTATCTCAATTCTACAAGATCTTGGCGTTATATTAGGTCAGGTGATTCTGTATCAAACTTTAATAGTTTTTCTACTAGTTTTACTAGTTAACTCTTGGATCAATAAACACTTCAGCTAGCACAGAGGATCGGAGTTTTCATTCAAGCGGGTTTGTCTTTTTGATTTGCTTGCAGTCAATTGAAGCTCACTGAAAGAGTATCTGCTAATAAAAAGAATAATTTTATATATTTATTATTTTTATATTTTTGAAATTCCTATTTACCATCAGAAGTAGTTACAGAGACTATAACAGTTTTCACGTTCGTGCTGCTGCTATGATATTTCAAAAAGGATTTATCTAATTTCGGTGCAGAAATATTTTGTTTAATCGGTGGCCATGTTTTTATCTTGGGCTAGAAATGAAAAAAAATTAAAAATCCAAACTTCAAGTTTTCTGTGAAAGATGTAATAGGATGAATAGTTGAACAGTTACGTAAAAATCCGCGCTAGGGGATTATGTTGATGTAATATGTGTTGCTGTCTTCTCAAGCCGAGTGTTGCCTACGGAGTCGTGGAACTGCTGGCCCTCGATCTAAGTCTAAGTCTAAGTCTAAGCGTGGATTCATCTCCGAAGTTCCACTAAAAGTGAAACAAGAAGAGAAAGAAGAGTGTTTGCCTACCTCTGGCCTCTGTGTCTTTAGTAGCTTTTCATTCAGTTCTCGAAACGTATCATGAGGTCATGGACATTGAATTTCTTCGTTACGTTACTACACTCACCAATAGCTCTGGAGTCACTGGGATTTCTTGTTCTTCCTCAATAGCTGTTGTTCCCTCGAAAGCAGATGCATTTAACCCTTTCAGTACCAAAATAATTGGGAAGATTTACAGAACTGCCACGCATTTATTCTGGGTCTATGGGTTCACATTAGTTATAAAAAAAATTTTGGTGGGACTTTGGTTCCCCAAATGAGGTGGGACATATATGTACTGCTGGTACTGAAAGGGTTAACTGGGAACTTACTCCACTAACACAGATATTTAAATGCAAAATATGTGCTGCCAGTGTAGCCCACTATTTGTAGGTCTCCCATAGTACGAACTCCTCCGATAAATTTGTTTTTATACCGCACACTCGTTGATTTCATGTAATTTTTAATTACAGCTCTGCAATGTTTGAGCAAAACTTGGCGTAACTTTTGACTTAGGGCTAGGCAGACCAGTTTATAAACCTCCAATGAAGGCAACTTAGTAGAAGGTAGCATAGGCAATTAATCATGTGTTGTGCATTTGTGTGGACATACAGCTCTTATCTCAATGCTAATGTAAATTGCTTACCATCATTTAAATGTTTTTGTTACTTAAAAACCTTTGAACTTCTCAAATTACTTTTTTGTAAGTCTTAATTTTAATTATTTTATAATAGTTTTGATTACTTCAATTTATGATCAAGGCAAATAGTTGGTTGCTGATAGTGAGTGTATCTTGATTAGTGGTAGTTAAATGCTAGTATATATTTTAATTTTATGTTGTAAATGAGTTTTTTGTGTAATATAAGATTCTAAAAAAATTTTTATTGGTAGTTATTGAGAAACTGAAGGTATTGTTGAGCAATCCATATTTTAGAGGTTGTTTATGCTGCTGAAATGATAATAGGTTCTTATTAGGTGTTAATTATACCACAGTACAGAGTTACAGTGTTAGTTAGTGATTTCTCTGACATTATTTTTAAATTCAAAGATCTGTGCCTAGATATTAGTAATTTTTTTTATTTATTACTACTCTTTGTCAATCCATCAATTTTGGAGACTTGAGTGAAAATGAGTTAGACAGTTAACTAAGTAGCAAAAATTAAGTTGCTTTCCTAGTTCTGTGTCTACTATATGCTGCTGATTAAATAGCTGTTTATTATTATAAGCTGTTATGCCAGCTGTTTATTATTATAAGTTCATTCCAATTACATGACTTTCATGACTCTAAATATTAAATTCTGCTGGCATAAATTGGTGAATTGATATTTTCTAATCCATTCATCATATATTATGTGTAGTAATTTCCTGCTAAAAGTGAACACAGAAATGGGAGAATCTCTGTGTCTAATAATTGCTCAGGTCTGTATACTTGTTGATGCAAGACCTGCAGTTTTTTGGTAAAATTTGAAAATTGAAATCTGCTGGAGCTGCCTCTAAGTTAACTTTAACTTATATCAAAACCGTCTTATGCTTCATTTGAAGTAAAAAATGTTAAGTAATTGAATCCTTATTAATTGCATGTTTAAAGATCTTAATATGTTGTAATAGTCTTACAATTTTTTATGTATCAGGTTTTTTGTAATTGAAAATATTGGTATTAACTCAAAGTAGGTATTTAACTTTCAAAATGTCAGACTTATGCTTCAAGTTAACAATGTTAAGTATTGAATACCTATGAATTGCATGTTTAAAGATCTTAATATGTTGTAATATTCTAACAATTTTTTATGTATCAGGTTTTTCGTAATTGAAAATATTGGTATTAACTCAAAGTAGGCATTTAACTTTCAAAATGTCGGACGTACACGACATTCTTGAGTTGGACCGGCCCAATGCAGTGGAGATCAGCAAGGCCTCTATTTTGGGCCTGCGAACAAGTGCTGTGCCAGTTAAGAAAAAAGAAAAGGAGGTCATGAAGAGGCCTGAAGGAATGCATAGAGAACTCTTTGCTCTTCTCTATTCAACTGACGGCAACAAAGAATTGCCTCCTCTCCTGCAAACTGACTCTAGTACGTAACTTTGGTTTAGCTGTTATTTCATGTGCTCTGTAATTTTTCTTACTATTATACAAATAAAAAAATATAATATTATACAATATTGTATACAATAAAATACAAAAAATACAATATTTAAAAAAACTGAAAATAAGGGATTAGATGGAAGTTATACATGGAGTATTTTATACATCAAATGAAGTAGGTATGATAAATGTAAATACTGCTGAAAAAATACTGTTAGGAATACTAGATAAATATTTTAACTGTATGTGATGTGAATATTAATGTGTATGTTTCATGTATTGTTATGGCTTACTATACTTCGTATTAATACTGCCACTTTTCATATATATAAAGCATCTTAATTTTTGCCTCTGAATATGAATTATTATAGGTAAAATAACTATTTTGCTACTGGTATGAATTTGTTGTTATAATGGAACAAGAGGCCAATTCAGTGAAGGTGAAGTTACATTTTCCACTCTTTGTTTGTTAGTAGATATCCAATTATTAATGTTCTTGCACTGCAGTTTTGTTATCAAACATCCCTCCAGTACTTCACCATTTCAAACTGATTCTTTTTACTTCATGTTGATGCCCACTCAGTCTGTGGAATAATAATCAAAATTATAAGTCCTCTCTAACTATTGCTCCTATGTTCTAATATATAATGAGGTGATATTTTAGTGCCACAGCAAGGTTACAAAAGAACAAAGGCTCGGCTGGGCATGCGAAGAGTTCGTCCCTGGGCATGGGTTCAGTTCTGCAATCCTGCTCGCAAAGACGGGGCTCTGCTGTACCACTGGCGGAGGGTGGCTGACCAGGGCAAAGAATATCCTTTTGCTCAGTTTGACAAGGTTTGTAGTAGAATAGAATAGAATAGAATAGAATGAGGCAATAGGAATGAGCCTTTTGGCTTATTCTTGGGTGGGCACCCAAGTCCCATAGCATAATTCTAGCTGCCAATGGTCAAGCACAACAGACGACGGCAGCAGCGAGCCTCGAACCTGGGTCTTTCTGCATCACAAGCGGGTTTGCTCACCAGTCAACCAAGCTGGTAGTATTTGCACACCAAGTTTCTTCTTTTGCAATTGTAACAATAACTTGAAAAGATATAGACTAGATGGGCTAGAGAACAGTTGCAGCATGTTGTTCCTAAAGGCTGAGAGTAGAAAATTCCTTGCATAAAATTTAGGTATATTACATTATAGAAGCTAAAACTCCTGTTAGTGACCAATATCCTAGATTAAAACTTTGGTGTCTAATTTAACAAAATTGCCTTCTTAACAGGAAAAACATTAACTTTCATACCTATAAGGCACTGTTATCTAAATGATTCAGTTGTAACTTCAAGCAGCTTTTCTCTTTAAAACACTGTTGGTGCTCCTGCTTGTTCATTTGTGGAAAGAAAAGGGGGAAAATTGTTGTGTTTGGTACTCATGTTAATTTCAGTATGTTATGCTCCTATTTTATTAGGACTATTTGTAAGGAATTTGTGACTGACAATTTCTGAAGTATTTATCTAATAGTGCAGTTGTCATACAGACATAAAAATTAAAATTATATTTACTATATTTATATTTAAGTATATTTATATCTAGGTATTCACTATATTTTGAATAGAAATATTATTATTATTGAATGAATATTTGTATGCATGACATTTCTAAGGAATTGATGACTGACATTTTTTGAAATATTTTTCCTCATTAATGATGCAGTTGTCATACAGATATCAAAACTTAAATTGTTTTGAAGCATTCACTATATTTTGAATGAAAATGTTAACAGTTGAAAATGATTGAAATGTTAGTATTTTAGTTTAGAAAGTGACATTCAGCTGTTTTTCATATTTTTTTAAAGTATTCACATTTCAAATGAACTTTACTTATTTACCCTTAATAAGTTGTTCATAGAAAGGAAGAAACTAAATTGTTTATTATTTTCATGTTTTTGTTGGTGCTAATTTTCAAAAATCTTGGATAAATCTCCATCTTTAGTTACTTTTACCATATAGTTTATTTGCAATAAACAGAAACAACTGTTACTCATTGCACAACGCAGTTTATTTGGCACTTTTGACACCCCTATGATGTACCGTATTGAATGGCATATAGGACGCACTATATCGTGCGTAAAAAATCGCTGTGCGTCTTATCGTAGGTTAGGTTTGAAACCTCCCGTAGGCCTAGGCCAATTTTCTCTCAGACGCTTTGTAACCCAGCTTACGCTCAGTACTTCGTCTTATATGCATGTCGTCAATTACTGTAGGTAATGATTCCCATTTAAATGGAACTGGATGGTTGCAGCACGTGGAAATACTGCAGTACAGCGACTCGGAGTACCGTGACCACCTTGTATCGGATACGTGGAGTAGGCAAGACACAGACACTCTGATGCAGCTGTGTCAGCAGTTTGACTTGCGCTGGCCGCTCATCCATGATCGATGGCCCAAAACTGCACCTGACAACACGTGGAGCGAGCAGCGTAGTGACAGCTCCACCTTCTCCATTGAAGACATCAAAGAACGGTACTATCACGTCAGTAACACTCTCAAAAAGGTGTGTATTTTGTTCTTACTCTATTTTGTTTTACAGAATAGCTTCTTTTTTTTAGGCGGTGGCTTTTGTTTTTGTAGAGTGGCTTCTCAGTTCTTATAAAGCATGGATTTTATGTTTATTTTTGGAGAGTGGCTTTGTTTTTCTTTTAGGAGACGGGCTTTTTTTTTAGAGAAAATGTCTTGTCTTTTACTAGGCAATGGTTCTCTTTCTTTTTATTAGAAGAGGGTGTTTTTTTGCAGAATAGTTTTTTATTTTAGGTGAGTAGTTTTCTCTTTTTTGGAGGACTGAATGAATTCTTTTTTCCTTGTAGGGAGAAGCTTCTCCTTTTTTCTTTTAGAGCAAGACATTTCTATTTTGTCTCTGAAGTTGTGTAGCTTCTACATTTCTTCAAGGAGTGAGTTCTACATTCTACATCTTGCTTAACATGCTAGTTTTGTTTAAATTTTAGAGTAAACTGAGACGAGAGTAAGAACAAGTTAATTGTAATTTGTATTCTTTTAAGCTGAAATACGTGAAATTTAAATATGTTTTAATGTATTATGGTGACATTTTTTGAATTACTAAAAGAATTATGGATTGTAAATACTTTGATAGATCTGTAACAACTTTCATACCAGATATTAAATACTCTGCCTCATTGGAAGCAGTAAGTGCATAAAACATTTGACGTTGGTTTGAAAGTTGTTACAGAAGGAAAATGTCTAAAAATTAACTCATGTGTTATACTTTCAACTTTATGTTTTATACTTCGAACAAAGTACTAGAAACAAAGGTAAGGAAACAGTTTCCTATTTTTTTTAGGACATTCATGATGGGTTGTTTCCCTCAACAATAATATCTGTATGTTTTGTGGAACATTAATGCTGGAATGTTTTCTGGGACATTAATGCTGGAATGTTTTCTGGGCCATTAATGCTGGAATGTTTTCTGGAACATTAATGCTGGAATGTTTTCTGGAACATTAATGCTGGAATGTTTTCTGTAACATTAATGTTGAAATGTTTAGAATAGAATAGAATAAGGCAATAGGAACGAGCCGTTTGGCCCATTCTTGGTTCAATACCGAAGTCCCATGCCGTCTAAAGTAAATCCATCAGTCATGCACGTACACCTTAACCACGTAAGTCAATTTAGTCGTGTGTACACATATCACTCACGCACAGGTGTTTATGTCACGAGCATTTACCTCAATCATACATTAACCTTAAGGAGTTAGGGACATAGTTAGTAGGATGTAATACTGGGGGGGTTCGTAATCCAAAATTTATCGAGACGATTTTTGAATGTGTTCACAGTGCCAGCAGAAACTATGTTTTCTGGCAGCTGGTTCCAAGTTGCGGCAATTTAACGGGAAAAAAGTTCATAGCTTGAGATGTCTTGAAGTTTCTTAGTAATAGTTTTTGACCGTTATTTCTGGTTCTTACGTTA
>VCRD01001612.1:0-14248 GCA_006783055.1 Trinorchestia longiramus | reverse complement strand
ATTTACTTTAGACGGCATGGGACTTCGGTATTGAACCAAGAATGGGTCAAACGGCTCGTTCCTATTGCCTTATTCTATTCTATTCCCAGCAATGAATGTCATACTACATAGCCAAGCAAGTCGCCTGACCTCAATCCTGTTGAGAGTTCGTGGCGAATATTCAAAGCTGTTGCACGTAAAAGAGACAAAATCTTCACTTATTTGGGGACCATTTGCATCGACGAGTGGGCTACAATACTACAAACTGGGTGCCACAAGCTTGTTTCTACCTATAATAATCGTTTTCGTGTAGGTATTACAAATAACAGTCACGGTGATTAGTGTTGGTCAGATACTTTTTAACCCATGTTGAATATTGTTTCCTTGATTTTGTTGTGGAAAAAGGCTGGAAGTCCAGTATACTGTATATATTCTGTTAAATACTTGTTTACCGAGTTTCCAGTTACTCCTTACTTCAAACGAAAGCATGGAAATTTTGACAAATGGTTAAAATTTAGTAGTACAAATACAGTAAAAGTCCTCACTTCTGGACAGCAATTTCCAGGACCACATAATTTCATGACACATGATATCCGGACAATCTAATTATTTCCTCATATGCTCTTGTGGTTTATATGAATGTATTTCTTGATTGTAATCATTTCATTTCAAAAAATTTATTTATTTATTTATTTATTTTAAATAACTTCATGCTGAGAATGTTGGAGGAAAACGTTGAACCTATAGATTTTCAGACAAGTTTTAACATCAAAGATGCTGTTTCCCTATTGAGTGAATCATAGAACACTGTGAAACTAACAACCCTTTCAAGGGCATGGAAAAATTTATATGGCGAAAATAGGGATAGAAGTGAAACTGATAGTGATGTTGAAAATTCGAAATCTTAGCCTGCAGAAGAAGCTTTAATATTGAATGAGACACTTGAACTAATTCCTAAGTGCGATCAGCTTCAAACCCTTACTTCTGATGATCTTAGAGATCTTACTTCTTAGCAGTCGAATGCACGCCAATTCATTTGACACAACAGGAATTAGTAATTTTCGACGCGAATAATCCTGCTGCTGCCCTATAGCAAAATCAATCAACAAAATTAACAGCCTATATTGAAAAGAATACAGAGGACACACAAGCTTGCTCCATACTGTACTGTGACTTCCCTGAATTCTATACTTGCTAGTGCAATGAAAAGTGTTGGCGCAGGAGAGCTCAAATCAATGATAGAGCTCCAGTTACGATCGGACGAGTGTACAGTGTCCATCCATCTCAGGGCGAGCTTTTCTGTTTATGACTGTTCTTGCATCACAGAGTGGGTGCCACTAGCTTTGCCAATTTACTCGCTGTAAATCACAACGTTTGTGAAACTTTTAAGCAAGCGTACCAAATCCTAAACCTATTGCACGACGACCTAGAATGGTATAATTATCTTACTGACGCCTCGAATAACCATAATGGAGGTCGGCCAAGATCCTTATTCGTGTACATCCTTCAATTTTTTGCTCCTTCAGAACCACTAACTTTATTCAGAAATTTTTGAAACGTACTTATCAAGGATTTTTTCAACACAAGAGAATCGCTAAATGAAAATGATGCATTAGAAGCCGCCACCAATGACCTCCTTTGTGCCTTGGACAATGAACTTGCTCAATATGAGCGAACAACTCAATATTTTGGACTGCCACAAGCCGATCACATTGGTAACAACGAGATTGTTCATGAAGAAAATGATCCTACTGTCGAAAACTATTTTCAAGAACATGTCAACATGCTCGATGAAGATCAGAGAGCTATTTTCAATAGAATACGGCAGAAAGTTGATGATGATGAAGCTGGTTTCATTTTCATTGATGCTCCTGGTGGAACCCGTAAAACTTTTTTCCTAAATATTGTATTGTCATATGTCCGGCAAAACAGGCACTTGGCAATTGCTACAGCTTCTTCAGGAGTAGCTGCAATTCTGCTTAAATTGGGACGAACTTCACATTCCCATTTTAATTTTCCAATTCCAATAAAGGCCATTTCTTGCAAAATTTCTCCCCAAGATCCAACTGGACGATTATTGTTTGATGCCCATTTGATAGTGTGGGATGAAGCTCCAATTAGTCATCGTCACCTGTTAGAATGTCTTGATCGTACCATCAAGGATATCATGAATAATGATATCCTTTTGCCAGTTGTCAGGAGAGCTCAGCGTCCTACCTTGGTCAAGGCCTGAATGAAAAAATCTGTTCTTTGGCAAAGTTGTCAAATTTTCCACCCGAGAAGGAATATGAGAGTGTTGAACTGTGTAAACAATAATGATCTCACATCAATCGCCAGGCTCAATCCCAATGGCTTCTTCAACTAGGTCCTAGGAGAAGGAAAAGTGGTAACCATTTGCAGATACCATTGAACTGCCTCAACATTTGACTGTGAATTTAAAGCAGGAATTGATTGACTTTGTCAGAGGAAATATTGACATCAATTTTGGAAATAACCAATGGATTTCTTCATGAGCAATTCTGACGGCTAAAAATGAGGGCGTTGACCATTTTAATGACATTCTTATGGATAAACTCCCGGGAGATTTGGTTTTCTTGAAGAGTGTTGATTCAGTTTCTGATGATGACTAAGCAGCATTGTACCCACCAGAGTTTCTAAATTCACTAAACTTGAGTGGTTTGCCCCCACATGAACTGAAGCTGAAAATTGGAGCTCCAATAATGGTACTTAGAAACCTGGATCACAGAAATTTGCATTGTAATGGCACCAGGTACAAGGTTGTGCAAATAAATAACTACCTAATAGCTGCCCAAAAACTAACTGGACTAGATGCTGGCAAACCCATGTTAATTTCTCGAATGTGTCTAATGCCTTCAGACTCCGATTTGTCATTCACACTACAAAGACGGTAATTTCCCATAAGACCGGCATTTGCAATGTCAATCAACAAGAGCCAAGGACAGACTCTGTCAAAGTGTGGCACATATTTACCCAGTCCTGTCTTCACCCATGGCCAACTGTACGTTGCTGATAGCAGGGCTGGTGATCCAAACAATCTAAAAATATTTGACAGTCGAAATCAATTTCTCGCAAATTTATCAAGAGGAAGACAGTTCAACAACACCCAAACACTGACGAGAAATGTATATACAGAGATTGTGTAAATATTATACGTAATATTACAAATATGTTTATACACGCTATAATATAAGTGTTCATTGGGCTCTCAGCTCACTCAGTTCTGTCTTTCTCTTTCCCAAAGCCGGATCGGCTTTTAAGTTACCGGTGGATGTGGGGAGGGAACCGTATATTAACTGGCATTGCACTAGTGGGTGATAAACTAGCCTTGCTGTAGATATGATAGAAGCATACTCTGATGTACAACCGTAGCAGCTTTTCTTGTGCTTGAGCTCTACTAAAACATCATGAGACGATGATCGTTAAATTTTTAAATTGTGCCTCAAAATACGAGTATGTGTTCCGTTATGATAAAAAATATTTATCCGAGAACTGATAGTGCCATTGTTAATACATAATTAAAATCTCTCACAATCATATTTGAGAAAATTTAAGCGATATACAATCGGACACTACGTGTATCGAAGAATTACGAGAATACTCGTTCTATTTATAATAGTTAATTAGGTTATGAAAACGTCAGTTATCGAGGAAATTATCGCTTATTCAGAGTAGACGCCTTTTATGTGATTTCATGCGACACTTCAAACTTGAGACGATCAGATGACGTGCATCTTTCAATAAAAGATACTGTTATGCAAAGATGAAAATATGAAAAGAAGTCTCGAGTCATAGCCCTGAGTGGTTGAGAGACGCAAGCAATGCTGCAGTCTACCTTACCTTCATATGAGACAGTCACTCTCATGATCACTGCATTGATGACCACATTATATGCATAGGAGACACCAGTCATAAGTTTACATTCAATTAGATACTACACTCACGTTGTTTGGAGACAGGTAGAGATTGCTTGTCAAAATCATATTTTAAGGAGATCTACAGGGAAAGGAGGAGTTGGAAGGAGATGCTGTATAGATCTATAAGGTGGAAGGGAAGGGAGTGGAGATCTACTGGGTGGGGAGGAGGTGCAGTGTCGATCTGCAGGGTGGGGAAGGGGTGCAGTGTATATTTACAGGGTGGAGAGGAGGTGCAATATAAATCTCCATGGTGAGGAGGGGGTACAGTGTAGATCTAAAGCATGGGAAGGCAATGAAGTTTGAATCTACAGGATGGGAAGGAGGCCAAGTTCAGATAGACAAATCCCATTATTAAACTACTTTGAAATTTTCACAGTATGAATCTCAACAGAAACAAAAATTAATAGACAATTTAATTGTGTCATCTATCGAAATAATTTTTACTGGCTGATGTAAGGTTATGATGTACAATACATGATGAAATGATGTTGCTTCAATACTTCAACACTGAGCTTCTGAACTCAAAGTCGAATGGTACAAAAGCAGATTGAGTCACTCGCTCTCCAAAATGAACAAATTCTAAAGTGCATCGAATTGATCTAGGGCATGCCACATCGAATGGATATATACATTAAAACTACGAGCAATGAAATTCAGCAAAAGCTCTTCGTTGCTACACCACTCTTGTACATGTAGAATAAATTAGCAGGAGGGAGCGGTTCAGTTCATTCTTAGGTTGCTACCCAAGTCCCATACCGTAAAAAGTTAAGGCATCATTCATGCACATGCACCTTAATCCCGCACAGAAATTTGGGACGCGTACATGCATCTTAATCACGCATAGGCATGTCGGACGGTATGGAAACTAATTGCTTGATGCTGGAACCTGACAGAAGTTTTCAACTCAAAATTAGCCCACTAAACAACTTAACGATGTAATATGGACAAATAAACTTTCTAAATGATTTTGACTTCTTCAATAATGAGCAGAGTAATTTGTTGACAACAAAATGTTAAACAGCGCAAATATGAATCAAAATATTTTTTTGTGAACCTGAACGCAGTACGTCGTTCTATTGATAGTTTTTCTTTCCCTCTGACATAACGCTCCATTTTGCGTGACGTGGATCATTGCTACCGAAAATAAATAGATAACACGAACGGCTACGTCCCTTTTTCTGTAGAGAAAACAACTATAACTTTGGCTTCGTTAACGTATTATATTTCACAGGGTCACAAAGAACTCTTCTTTTGCTCCTCATCAATGCTGATGACTTCAAGTATTTTTCAAGCACTCTCTTCTACGTCCAACAGCTAACATTGGGTTTGTATACCAGTCTCCTCCAACAGCTTTATGATCTGAATGCCTGATCTTCCTACATTTAATTTGAAAGTGTCACTAATTCGACTCGTTATTCTCATTCTTAGTAATCTATTCTGTAAATTAATTTACCAATCGCATCACAAGGCCAACAAAAAGAAGTGAACATTTAGTCTTACTGGTGGCAGAACGCAGGTGAAAAACAACAAAGAAAGAGACAAGAGCGACGGGAGACAACTCCAACAACTAAAGGCTGCAAGTAGTTAGCAAGAACTGTTGTAGTAATATGGTAGAAGAGAAAACAACCATGTTAGTGAGGTTCTTTCATAGCTGCCGAGTCATGGACGTCCTGTTTTGAACAGCGTTGACCTCCGGCTACCGAGGGCTGAACAATTATTATAACAATACCTGCAATGCGACTGATCTTTTCATATCATTAGCTTGTTGCTTTTCCAGTGCACTGACGTTGATGAGTGCAGTTGCTATTAATGTGCATTCAGATCCAGGTCAGGAACTTGTGAGCAATCAGTTATAATTAACAATAATTACGCTGTTGAAGGTAACGTTTTTGCAGGGGGAGCAGGCGCTGATTAAAAATAAACAATGGAAGGAAGGCTAGTCGAATGGCAGTAGATATATTCAGATTCGTTAACCCTAGTAAAAATTCGTAGAATGAAGGTGTTCCGTAAAGCTACAAGTAACATGAAGCAAGATGGGCCAGTTACGCCTCAACAAATCTAACCACGTTCATACCTGATAGACCATTCGTAGTGCAAAAGAATGGAAACTCAAACACAACAGCAGATCTAGAGAAACTCGATAAAAAACTATCATCTTGGGGAGCAGCACAAGACAGTCATCTTTTATGCCAGCGGCCTCGCACTTTAGAATTGTCTGTGTCCGAAAAAAAAACGATTTGCAGACTTGCATTGTACTCATTGCATTACTCCACACTTAGGTGGTGAAGCTTGTGCAGGTTCACATGACCGAGAACATTACTAAGTTTGAAGACTAGTTCAGAGTAAGGATCAAAGTGATAAGTTAATTTCAACAACATCAGTGATGCGCTGCAAATGACGTAAAGATAATTTTCGTTTTAAATTCTTTTAAGATAAAAAATAGAGTACGAAGGAAGTAAGAATTAAAGTCAACAGAAGTATGGTATTTGCACACTAGCTTTATTCAGTAGAGGTAAGATGAAACTTCTATTCCAGATAGCATTGATCGAAATAAATTGATAGGAATGTGATCTTTTAAGCGTACTCGTGCATCAAAAAATCTGATACTCTTCAGGTGTTCAATTTTTCATACAAATTCGCGTTGCTGAGCGCCAGTGTTAAAACCCAAAGTCAGTAAACTTTCTCACAATAAAATAAATGACTCTTGATACTTTCAAGACTTAGTATCTGCGTCACCAAAGCAGAACGTTTTTGAGGCGCGGGTACAGGATTTTCTAAGACCATTACTTTTGCAGGGGAGAATTACCACGGAAAACCAATGATCACGAGAGTAAGTCCCCAACGTCAGCCCCAAGCGCAGGACTTTTTCCTTTGGTGTCAGGTTGCAATGGAAATGCATTTAAAATTTTCAGTTCCTTTTGTGACTTTTAGATGTCTTTTGATGGAACAGTTTCCTTTACCGTGTCTTGAAAGCCTCGTATAACCGTGGAGAAAACTTAACAAACGTAACCAATTGTATTTTTGCAACTCTAAAAGGAGCGACAGGGAATTAACAATTTATCAATTTTTTGTTACAGTTTGCAAGACAAGGATGCGAGTCTCAGTTGTGCAACACAAGTAGCAAAGCCTTGACTGATGACATTAATATTATTGTTTGCAAGCCACCATAAGCGTACTTAAAATATGAGAGACGCTGCCAATTATAAAGCAATCACATAAACATGTCAATATGATTCTGAGAGATGCTAATTTGGTGGTGATATCCACAACATAATTTTCACTTAGTGCCACAGATTTTTTTGTTAATTATGTAGAATATGGTGTCGTTAACTATGGTTATTTTTTTACAAAATGTCTTTCAAAATCACAAGCAAAGACACTAACGAAATTTTAATTTTGATATTATTAGTTTGGTAAATCTCAGAATCAACAGAGCTGACATAGCGCTTAGAAATTTGCTTATTGTTACAAAGTTTCGGAAACGTGGATAATATCACACTGCACGAAACCGAGGATCAAAATTTGCAAGTCATCCTACAGTCGTTGCAAGGTGAGGCATGATCGTCACTTGTTTTCGTGGATGGAACGGGCCCCTTATAATTTATAATTCCCCTTAACAGAACTAACATTCTTTAGTGCATTAGAATTCTTCAGGGTACATTGTTCTTCACAGTTTCTGCCCCGGCAAATTCTTGAAACATAATACCTGTCAAGCTCGCCAGCAACGAGCATGTCTGCACATTAACACACAGCGCCTCGCAAAACTATAGGAACTAGTTTTATTCTAAAGTACACCAGCATCAGCTGTTTAGGTCGTTTTGTGCGTTTTTGACTCATGCATTGAAGTTTCAAATGTTATATGTAAATGAAATGAAGCGCAAAATTCAATTTACAGCGAATATTTTCCCATATCATTCTGTTCGCGCGGACGGAAGCGATCGTTTATAGGCATTTTGCCGTTTACCGGGGAAAACACGTAGTAAAAGAGAAGAATAACTTTAAATAAATTGTACTCTTTTGTATTCTCCCGTTTAATGTTTTTGGTGCAACTAATTTTAAAAATTTGGCCTAGTTTTGAAGCAAAAATTAAATCCTTATTGAAGGTTCAACTCCTATAACTTTGGGAATTGTTGGGAATGGAATTCAGTGTTTACAAACTAGTTTCGATAGGATTCAGTAATATATTTCTGTAAGCATTCCCGTTGACCCAGCTGACCAAACAGACCTACAATACGTAAATACAAAATTTCCATTCATGCACACGAGCAATTCTAGATTCCATTCATATCACATGACATTAGCCACACTCAGAACTATAATCTGCACTTCGGACCATGTGCTCTACCCTACAATATATAGTAGACCTCTTATTCACGTACTAGTAGACAATTGGCGCATTTCAGCACGTACGGTAGAGGCAAAACTCAGCCGGCAGATAAACACATTCACGGTTCGTAATTGCCGCTGGCTTACGCATTGTTCGACCTACACCAGGTCATGACCAGCAGCAGAGGAATATTGCCTCAGGGGGACAGCAGCAGAGTTTCAGTAACTTTCCGGTTTGAAGCAGTTGTGTGTACGTCTCTCCCCTTCACAGACACCGGGGACATCCGCAACTTGTTCTTGGAACTCCATAATTATCCTACATCTAAAGAATCGCTCGGATAGGCAAGCGTTCGAACTAGAATTATGCGAGGTTTCGAATACTTCAGAGGAAATAAAGGAGCTCAACAAGACATCCTTACAATGGCTGTGAAATTTCAAAGAAACTATGAGCATAAGTTTAATTTTAATTTTAAATTTAAGAACGATCATAAGTCTCGTACAGTCTCCCACGATAATTCTCATGATTTCATTTATTTTGCATAAAAACAAAGCCAAAAGAACACGAGTATGTTTAGATGGCAGTCATTGAAATGAATTTCAAAATTAATATATTTGCACGTACCAAAATGTCCTTGCTAAAATTTAATGGCTCAGGAAGAAAATGCACCACATTTTCCAATAATGACACAAAATAAAGATGAAGAACAATAAATAGAACAAAATAATGATATGTACGATAGATTTGAATAGCTCCTACTTACAAAAACTTTTGAAATGCATCTTTTCTAAATTTTCTTAAAATATTTTTTAAGAATAACTAACAGTTTGGTCTTCGTTGCAGTTGAGAGGCAGGCAGAGAATTTGAACAGAACAGAATTTGGGCAGAGCAGAATTTAGACAGAACAGAATTTGAACAGAGCAAAATTTGGACAACAAAATTTGGACGGAACAAAATTTGAACAACAAAATTTGGACAGAACAGAATTTATGCATTACACGCGTGTAGCCAGAAATGTATAGACGAATTAAATAAATTGCACAGCATGCTTTAACATCAATCGTTTGACTTAAATGGAACGAGCGTTGCAATTTTGGTCCTAAATTTTTACAGAAGTCGGTCAGGGAAAAATGTTGAAATTACATCAGAGAAGCGTTCTGGCGGGCCGACGTGCAGCGATATTCGACGCATGTTAGAATTAAAAAAACTTTGAACATAGTCCATATCATAGAATAAATAGTTTTCTTAGTTCATTACGCGACCTTTGTTAGAAATAACCCTTCTTCTTTGGTGATGATAGAAGCTCTTCTCTTGCAGGTTACTTAATGCAAGAGACTACAAACACTTTTCAGTATCCCATAGTATTTAAGCATGCAAAACTGTAACATGTGGGAATTTGTAGAAAGAACTTTTATTTTACAGATAGATCTGCTCGACCATATTCAGTTTTCATACCATTCGACTAAATTTATGGGGTTAACACCTGAGTGAACTTAAATTTAAAGATGCACTAAAACTCAAGTCGATGAAATTCATGCTCGATCTGATCGCTAATAATATGTTCTTCAGTAGCGAGTTACTGCTCAATGTTCAGCAATAGAAAGCGTATTATCACGGCAGCATCACCGTTGGGGCTGCCGTATTACCGTCGAAAAAATTGCTAACAAATTTTTCAGAAATACTCGCACTTGATGCAAGTTACACCACTATTGCTAAGTCATAATACGGCACGTGTAGGTGTTCGTACTGCTAAGCCGTATGCAAAACATCGATATTTCCACACTAGGAACTTAGGATAATTGCACACTAGGAAGTTGTTATAATTACACACTAACAACTTAGGATAACTGCACACTATGAACTTAGGATAATTGAACACTAGGAACTTAGGATAACTGCACACTAGGAACTTAGGATAACTGCACACTAGGAACTTAAGATTAGGGTTCTGACGAATATGAATGATGCAAAAAAAAGAATCGTCATAGCTCCTGGACATGAGCTATCAAAAATGGTTCCAGTAGCATGACTTGTAAGCACCGGGTGCAGGTAATTCAGTGTTAGTAGACCGTGATACAGGAAGCATCACATTCAGGCATAGAATACAGTGCAATTATTAGGATACTTAGAGTTCAATAACATTTTCCAATCTACTATCGCCATCATTACAGTACTGTAAATAACAATGCTGAGAGTTACACGTTAAAATATCTCAATTTTTAATGGTGTGCTGACATGTTCGTAAGATTGTATGGAGCCCTAAAACAACGGAGAGAAATTTTTCTATATTTTTCCAAGTACATAATGTCGCAGTACTGAAAGCAAAGCATGGATTGTAACTAACATTAATTCTGAAGCTGAAAGTGAAGACTGTAACCGGAAATACCACAACCAATGAAGAGCGTGACAGCAACCAGTTCCATACTCATGACCTGATTGCATGCGTCTGGACATTTGTTGTTTCTCCCCACGCAAGTCTTGAGTGAAGGGCAAAAGATTTATACGTTCTGAAGGGAAGCCAGAGTCACCAATACCTCCATAGGTGCACAGCATTACTGCAATGTCAATACCACTACAGCTGGGCAGCATTACTGCATAGCCAATATCATCACAGCTGGGCAGCATTACTGCATAGCCAATATCATCACAGCTGGGCAGCATTACTGCATAGCCAATATCATCACAGCTGGGCAGCATTACTGTATAGCCAATATCATCACAGCTGGGCAGCATTACTGCATAGCCAATATCATCACAGCTGGGCAGCATTGCTGCATAGCCAATATCATCACAGCTGAGCAGCATTACTGCATAGCCAATATCATCACAGCTGGGCAGCATTGCTGCATAGCCAATACCGTCACAGCTGGGCAGCATTAACAAGGAAGTCGATCTTACTTCTTTAATAGCCCAATGTCGCTAATTTCCACACAATAAAGAATAAGAATATTATTATATACAAGACTTCAAATGATCGTCAATTGAATTTTTTGAGATGCTAGAACTTTCCTGTAGCCTATTGGTAAGAAAACACTTTCTATGTTTCCAAAGATTGAATTAACATATTCGTTGCGTTATGTTCTAGTTTTAGAACAAAAAAAACAGGCATATCGTTAGACTCCTTCATAAGATGGAGCTTTCTCTCACTCAAATACCTACAAGCTCATTGGACAAAGTGCGCATTGAAGTTCTTTAACGCATATCCTTGTTTCCAACTAGGTGCCTCTAACTCTATGTCTACATGCCTCACTGCTGGGCATTACGTAACTCAAGCAGCCGCTTCCCCATCACAAATCTTTGACAGCTCCCTTACACGCTTCACGAGCAACACTTTGAGCAGTACAAAGCACGCCATAGCATCGATTGCACTTTGCACACAATTACACTACGCTCACAGCTACACGTGTAAACACGCAATGACCTTCACTGATGACCATGAAGGAACAATGCATCACACGAGCTGCAAAGTGACAACACATCTGAGGTGGTGTTGCAAATAGACAAAACACTGAGACACAAAGCAAGTGTCATACACATTACGTAACCAAAGTTCAAATGTCTGGAGGGTACTAATATCTATAAATATTCATACCTAGAGTGTATGAATATCTAGAGTATATGAATATCTAGAGTGTACGAATATCTGCTGAGGCCCATGTGAATAAAAGATAAATTTAACTTAAATGAAGCCCCAAAATGATTTGACGGGGCTTGTTAATTAAATTCTTGAGTGTCTACTAATTTATTACATTGATGAAAAAAGATAATGGCAGTACACAGTAAAATGTACGCACCACTCAGCAATGTGTGAGGCACCACTCAGCAATGTGTGAGGCACCACTCAGCAATGTGTGAGGCACCACTCAGCAATGTGTGAGGCACCACACAGCAATGTGTGAAGCACCACACAGCAATGTGTGAAGCACCACACAGCAATGTGTGAAGCACCACACAGCAATGTGTGAAGCACCACACAGCAATGTGTGAAGCACCACACAGCAATGTGTGAAGCACCACACAGCAATGTGTGAGGCACCACACAGCAATGTGTGAAGCACCACACAGCAATGTGTGAGACACCACACAGCAATGTGTGGCACCACACAGCAATGTGTGAGGCACCACACAGTAATGTGTGGCACCACACAGCAATGTGAGACACTACACAGCAATGTGTGAGACATCACCACATAAAGCATCACCTCGTTATACTCTAGCTCATCACCATATAATGCATCACTTCGTTACAGTCTAGCCCAGTGTTTCTCAAAGCGGTCCGTACCGCTCCCCTTGGTGCGTTGAGGAAATGCAAGGGGCCGGTAGGTAGGTACGCATTGAATGGGGGGCGTATATCACTGTATAATATACAGTAATATAATCATTAGAGGGCGGTGGAAAATCAAATAGTGTCCTAAAGGGGTGGTGATTGAAAAAACTTGGAGAAACACTGGTCTAGCCCATTACCACATAATGCATCACTTTATTATAGTCTAGCACATCACCATAAAATGCATCACTTTGTTATAGTCTAGCCCATCACCACGTAATGCATTACCTCGTTATAGTTAGCATATGTGTGCAAACGTAAAAAGTTTCTCTAGTACTCAGAGTAAATATGCAATAAAGCAAGTCCTCAGTTTATGGCGGCTCCAACACGCGGAGTTTCGAGGTTACGACGCCTGTTCCATTAATTGAATGTAAAATTAGCCCTCGTAGTAAAATGATATTCGTCGTCAAGTTTGCAGTTTTGTCTGCGTGCAACTAACTGCTGTCAGTAGTTAGACTGGCTCTGCATCGAAAATGTATTCATTTCTTTACTGTATTTCCATCATTTGTGCGTTTTACTGTGTCTTTATTGATTGTATGTATTTATGATTAATTTGTCCGAAACACGTCACGCTCATAATTTTGTATTGAAATATTACAAAAAACAGAACGTAAGTTTTACTCTGTCGCTTGTTAGTTTTGAAACTGCGTCATTTCCAGATTAATTTTCCTACTTGCTGTTCCTTTTTCCATGTGTTCTTTCTATGCACTTGCTATTAAGCATAAAATTAAGCCAAATTCATAAAATACAGAACAATACGAGTCTTTACTCTCCTTGGAGTTATGTGCGTAAGTCAAATACGTCAGTAAATGTGAGAAATTATTATGCTATTTAAATGTCACCACAATTTAAACCGCTCAATCTCTTCATGATATATTCCACCTTTATGGTTTAAAATACAGGTATTTATCGACGGCATTTAGTTGCAAGGTACATATTTTAAGGAGGTATTTAATAGCAGGGTTACGACTTACGACGAATTTTGAGTAACGTTGCACCTCAACAAGGACACTGATGTAAACCAATGCACGCTGTACGTACCTACTCCAGCAGTAGTACTTTAAGCTTTAATTGATCAACATAAAGCCTTGATTGATTTTTCTGCGACCTTCAAACACCAAGAATTAATGGTGTCATTCGGCACACCTACCAATTACTGTACATTTTGTTCTTTTGCTGTTTGCCATTATCTTCATTTAGTGTTTTCCCAGGACGCGTTGAACCAAGCTCTTCTCCTTGACTTTGAAGAGGACTTTGGAAAGGAAATGTTCCGATCCTGAAGTTGCAGCCCTTCACCAATTACCATTCTTCTCACTACGGTGATTAAACCTGCCTCTCCTTTTTAACACGTGAACAACGTACAGTGTAATATAGTAATTAATATGTGGTAAGTCACCTCCCGTTGCACCACGTGAACAACGTACAGTGTAATATAGTAATTAATATGTGGTACGTCACCTCCCGTTGCACCACGTGAACAACGTACAGTGTAATATAGTAATTAATATGTGGTACGTCACCTCCCGTTGCACCACGTGAACAACGTACAGTGTAATATAGTAAATAATATTTGGTCTGTCACCTTCCTGTTGTACCACATGAACAACCTACCGTGTAACAGTAATTGATTTATTTGATAAATAACAACACATGAAGGAGTGAGCAGATGCCTCTGATCGCACA
>VCRD01001611.1:5359-122791 GCA_006783055.1 Trinorchestia longiramus | reverse complement strand
TTTTTTTGTTTTGGTTGTGTTTCAGTGTGCGAAGGCAGGGAGCAGAGGCGCTGCTCACGAGGCGGCCACTGATGCAGGCGGTCACTGCCAGGAGCTGGTGACGGCGCTGGGGGCGCTGCAGCTGCTGAGACTGGGGCAGGAGTCAGTAACCTTCGACGTGCCCAAGCCTCCGATGCATGGTAACAAGACTTCCCTGGACGGCTATTTCTGCTACAACATTCACCCTTCTATGACGCACTGTTGTTTCTGAAGTATAGTAGGAATCATAGAGTTCCATCCTGTGTTTAAAATGTTACGTTCAAAAATTAGGTAAAAAACAAGAAAGATGAGTGATAATTTACGAAATATTTCTTTCAGTCATAAAAATTCTTGGTTTTATAAGATTAATCCAGTAATCTGGTTTGATCCAGGATTATGTGAAGTAATTTCTGCTAGTTGGGTCCGTTAATTATGAATTTACATAGGAACATTTCTGTTGTTAATTATCATAACCTGAGGGATGCCCCTTATTGGTGTCTTTACTTAAAACCTTTGTTGCTGTGTTTTCATACTATTTTCTTGTGAGACTCATCGTAACATTAGAAGGCACGTTAGTAGTGACTCTCCTCAACAGCACATCTCGTGGACTGTCGGTGTTTGCAAGGATGATCTTTCCTCCAGTTACTCATAGCAGAATATGAAGTCTATGGACTTTTAATTCAGAAAATATTCACATTTTATGCACACGAATGAATGGCGTACTTACTATGTGTAAAAACTACTATATAATTTACAGTGTTGGCTTTCTCATATAATGTTTTATTCTGTTGTTTGCATTGTGTTTGCTATTAAGTGTTTGGTTATGTGAGCAGAATCATGCCGTGGAGAGTGTCGGGCGTGCACGGCAGTGCTCAGTGGCCTGTTCAGGGGAGCGAAGCAAAGTCTGTATGCTGTGCAATCTCTGGCTAGTGTTGGTCAATGGTAAGCTTATGTGTTCATGTTATTCCCTCTTCACAAATTTCTAGGGAGCAATGTTAATGTTTGGACGAGAGTAGGAATGAATGAATGAATGAATGAATGGAGGGATGGAGGGATAATAGTAATGGATAGATTGACTGATTCAGTTCAGCTCCTCTGATTTCAATGATTTTATGCATACATTTACCAGTGGGTTTTATAGCGTTGAATTATTAATGTAGGCCAATTACAGACTGCCGTAAGGAAATAATTTTTATATCCTTTGAATTTTATTTGTTCAAGGAAGGAAGCGTTCATTATTTGTGCTTAGATAAATTATAACTTTTCTAACTTGAGAATCATTATAATTTCCTGCCCCAGACGAATACAGGCGACATGTTTCTGTGTGTTTCATGATTAACACGTTGACTCCGAAGTGGTACGTATGTGTACCACTGAGGTTAGGTTCTGTAATTTTTTCAGATCCTTGTAGTAACTATGCGTACAAAGTAAAGATTTACACCAGTCAGGCAATCGGAGTCAACGTGTTAAGGCAAGTCTGTCTTGCACGTAATTCTATGTTTTTTTTAGCTACTTTACGTGTGAATCTTAGAATAATCTTACCGTTGTCGACGTGAGTTAACACATGTCTAGTCAACTGTGAATGGGTCTTCACTCTTTAGTGGCGTTAATATTAAACTAAATTAATTTAGACCAGTATGATTTTAACTTACTCGAGTTTTATTTATATGGAATTATGAGTTTTCTTCATGCATCTCAGTTGCGAAGATGAAGGCAATGCAGTTGGACGCTCAGCTTTGGACCTCAGCGTTAAACTGGAGCAGCTGTGTGAAGCTGCTGCAGCTGCCATAACTGCTGGTACCGAGAGACCGTCACTCCTGCAGCTGCAACAGAGCATCACAGACACGCAGCAGCTCATGCCACACCTCCTGCAAGCAGTTTTGCTGCTGCACAATCTTAGGGCAACAATAAGAGGTAATGGGCGTTTCAATATCTCCACATCTATTTTAGCATTCATAGCACTGAACATGGAAAAAAGGTTCTGTCTGTGTTGTTTGTCAGATTATATTTTCCAAAACTCATTTGTGAAGTTTATTACTGTAAAAAGACTGGGGTCTTGGCTCAAGTTTCTCTTATGTTATCACCTGCTGGGTGTTGGATTTTTAAAAACTCTGCAATTGATTTTTAAATTACGTAGTATGAATTTTTAGCTTAACTTTCACTGACAACTCTGACTTAGGTGGAGGAGCTGAATAAGTTGTCACACTAGAATTTCTTCAAGGCCTATAATTACAACTGAGTCATGCTATTGACATTCGTAACACTATATTTTGTTGATATTACGGTCTTAAGTGTGTTGAATAATGGATACGAACGCTCTTTATACGTGCAGACTACGTTGGAGGTCGTGAGGCTCATTTACTGAGCGTTTGCGAGTCTCTGGAGTGGTGCATGATGAGAGTGCATGAATTAGGGCAGACCCTGCGTCACCGTGTGGTGTATCCCTCGTCTTGTAAAGAATCCCAACCCGGTTCTTCAGACGTGGCAGACTCGAACATGAAGCACGAGGAAGCGTGTGTTCGGAAATACTTATTGGCGTCTTCTGAAGCGCGAAAGGCTCTTGAATCTCTGCAGAATTTGCTTTCTCAAGCAGCGACCGAGGATTGTGCAGAAAACAATGGTAATAATACGCTTGCAGCTTTGAGGCCTCGGAAGAAGACGATGGATTTTACACAAAAACATCAGGTCGGAAGACTGAACGTTCCTGTCATAAATATTCAAATGGAGGAGGAATGTGGAAAAACTCCGAGGGAAAATGATGTAAGAAGTGCTGCGGGAAGCGTCATGCACAAAGACAGGGAAACCGAGTGTAGTGTAAAAAATACAATGACTGTAAAGGATAGGGTAAACAGAACAGAAAGTCTTATTTCTGACTCCCAGTCTGGTGATCAATTTCGTTCACTAAAGCAGGCGGGAGAAGGAAGTACTTTAATCAAACTCTTAAAAGAGATGGATTATTATGGTTCAGTTTATAATAAAGATTATGCATTTGATTCACTTCGGCTAACGCGAGAGTTCATTGATAAAGAAAACTCGCCCAGGACAAAGAACTCAATGCCATCTCAAGTCTCGAAATATTCCTCGAGTGGCCTGCGGTCCATGCGCGTCACTGTAAGCCCTAAGAAGAGTGCGACTCAAAAATGTCTCAAAACTAACCTCACCCCTGGCCGAGTTCATGTGTCGCCAACCAAAGCAAAAGATACCAAGCAAATTTCCTCGAGTGCGTCTCCGGTCTTAAAAGAATCTAATAAAGTTCGAATGGAGGGTCCACCTAATGTTCGCTCTCTGGCTGGAATTTTTTCGGAGGGTGAAAATTCTCTCGAAGATAGAAGAACTCCAGCGACTCCGAACCGCTCAGACGTGCAACAAGTGGTTGGCAAGAAGGTTCGCTTTGATGTTGTTGATTTAAATTAGTATCTAAACCATGACTAAGATGATGTACATACATAGATGGTTTATTTTTAACTAGAATTTGCAAATGAAAGTTTGAGATATTTTAGTCATTACTTCCATAAGTGACAGTAGCAGTTAGTGCATCTCATACAATCTTCTTGCTGAAAAGAAACAGTTCAAAGAGGTAAAATTAACCATAAACATTGAAGATTCATCTTACTGGCATACGCTTTGTTACTAAAAGGTGCCATATGAATGATTATACTATTCGAGTTTTTTAATAGGAGTAAAGGACTTTATGCGTCAGGCACTACTTCTTACCGTACTTCTATTTTAAATTCTAGTCTTCCATGTGTGAGTTGTTTTAGTTGCTGCTCGGTAATGCTGGATCAGGGCTATAAAATGTTGAAGTATGCCAATTCATTAACATTCCTCATGAGAAGTCTATATTCTTAGATCATCTACTAGAAATAATTCTCAGTTACTTCTCGGCAAACGAAAACATTTCTTGGTTTTACAAAAACTTCTTTTTGAGTTTAGCTTAAGTCTATGAAACACACATGCAGGGATTTGTTTCCGGATAGATACTTAATAATGAAGAAGCGGTTCTTATAATCAGTATTCTAAATGTTTAGCCTTTTTTCTCGCTGGAAGTTGGATTTTTCCGTCCGTTGAAATTTTTTGACTTAAAAGACGATATTCTCTTTTATTTGCCTTAAATAGGTGTTAGATATACAGTATACTGTATATTAGGAAAACATTTCTTTATTATTGCATTGATTGTAGAGGTATTTCAGTCTGTGAGGAAGTTTGTCATAAGCAAGTTTTCTACAGCTTTTGAAAAGTTACTAAACGTTTTGTGTGTAGGTTGCATTATTTTTATTCAAATTACTCGCTTAGGTTCATTCAGATTATTTCATGAAGTCCTCAGTACAGTAGTGCCTGTTGCGCGTTCTGCAAGGTAATACCAAGTTTAACGTGGAAGTTGCTTCTCAGGTTGTATTTCATAAATAGTCGTACTTCGCATCTGGTGTACGTCCTATTCATGTACGTGATAGCGGCACTTGTTTTGTTGATTGGCTTTTTCGTCAGTCAGTCCTTATGAAATTTGATATCTTGTGAGTTTTCTTTAGCTATTGCTTGAACTGCTGAAGGTTTTTCTTTTAATTATTTTAGTTTACTAATTCCAGATTTTCTGCAGTTAACCGCTCAGTTGTACATCTCTACTGCAACTACGTTTCATAATACTGGGCTTGCAAAACTTTGCCTTCTTAGAGGTTAGTGCACACTCGAAGCACTATGCACGTTACAATTTTTGTGGACTACGCACTTCTTATATGAGTGCTCCTAGTTACTGAATGCATGGCTTTGAAAATTGATCAAATGTATGTTATTACTTTGAAACATTGCGTGTTTGCTTTCATGATTTACTTGCTGCTCGATGAACATGTGTCGCAAACGTACTTTTGCTGGCATGTCTTCAATGGGCTTGTCAGCCTCTCCGAATTCATATTTTTCTAGGGCAATTTCACTCTTTAGTGTCTGCGGCTGAACAGTCACTTGTAAAGTAATCTCTATTAGCATTGTTGTAAACGAAATAAACGTATGTGATTTTAATATAATAAAGTTTTTGGGATATCACTAAAACTGTCAAACAAATCAATGCTCAACTCGTGGAGTTGAACGCCTAGCAAGTTAATCATTACTTTCTAATTAAACGTTTGCGTGCTCAAAATATCAGTAAAAGGCTAGTCAACGATCTGTTGGTCATTAAGATACTCATTTGAACTTTTTATTTCGCTACAAAGATTCAATGATCTTCGTCACAGGGGCAATGAAACTTGTGAATAAATTGGCCTCGTACAATTGAATGTTTTATTCTATTCAACAACTTAGGACCTCACTCAGTGACGTTTTGTAAGTTTCTCCAGAAAATACCTGATTGATAAATATATATCTTTTAAAAATTATTTTGTTACATTATTTTCAAGCCATGATACCGGTTCGTATATTCTCTGTGTGAGTAGTATGCAATATTCGGGATTGCCTGTGTTTTCGTTCTTCCAAGAATAAGTTACTTTGGTTCAATAATCATTTTCCAATTCACATTCGAAATTTCTGTTACATATATTCAAAATGTACGAGAATGTACCAATTTCCATAAGGAATAACGATTCATCAGAGACGGGGTACCCTCTAATATGGAAAGTTAAATTTTTGAAACGCCCTCGCTAACCTATCATTTTTACTTCGTGATTGCGATCAGTTCTACATGCAACGAGAATTACGTGCTCTCTTTCCGTTTGAACAAGCGAAACAAGAAGCAGAATTCTATGTTTTGGATAAGTTCAATTATGAGAGCAACACAATCACAGTGTCGCTTGAAAGCTTGTCAGGCAACTGAACTCGTGAATAAAGCGTCAACTGCGAACAAAATAATCTTTTGTGACATAAATGAAATATCAGGGCCCTGCGTAAAATTAGAAGTTTTACTCGTTAATTTTGGGGGAAATGATGACAATCAAGAATTGATCCATTCCATTACAATAGTGTATATTCTTTAATAATGATAAATGCTGAGACATCTTATTGCATCAAATGTTAACAAAAATACAATTTTGGTTGAATTGAGTTGTCGCTGCGTATAAAATTAGGTAAATAGTATTGTCAATAAATTAGTACTTTTCTACTATCAATAATCAAAGGCTGTGTTCCTTATGAACGTTCGAAGCGACTGAAGTCTAACGAGACTTCAGTCGCTTGAAAACATTTGTCTTGAAAAAATTCATTTCATTGTTGGAAATATGATATAATTGAAAGCAGATTAATATGATTTGTCAAGGTGAATTTTTATCAATTCTGGGCAGTGAATGAATACATGCTATGTAAATTTAAAAGAAAACAGCGTGCGTTCAACAGAATCGGCCTCTTTTTTGTCTCTGAAACCCTGCTTCCAACTAGCAATAATAAATCCATTGTGTTCGTATTTTCGAAGAGGAATAACACGAGTCGAAAAGAATCATGGCAACATAAAAGAACCGCTGTTACAATGTTTGGTTTTATGGTGATAATTATAATCGTACGGCACGACTCCTATTTCTGTCTCCCTTATGCGAAATATGTTCTGAATGATGAATTGTTCACAGCTAAAATTGCATTGAGTGTTACATAGGTGCTTCCCACCACAACCTAGCTGTTTCACTAGAATATACATCCAACTATTTAGAAAATGATAAAAACGTTCACTTGTGTTTTATTTTTTTCGAAACTGGATCCCGAACGACAGATGTTGACATAATCCTACTCGTCTAATCTTGCATCGCGGTTACTGAACTGGTTACAGGCATAATGCCTTTACTGAATAGGTCACTGACAATCCTTAGATTAGCGTTCCTGATGCTGATGAACGAACTTTGTATTTGCTGAGGGACATCGGGCGACAAACAACTAATCCAGCTCAAGGACGTAATCAATTTTCCATTGACCTTTATGATCGGATTTTGGAGCTCATCATATCGCAAATACTGACGTGTTTGTCGGGAAATAAGCAAGTGTTCTGGTTTGAAATTCCAGATCCCCGGGATCACACGTGCTGATGCCTCTTCTTGTCGTCATCACTGGAGAGAGTCATTATCAAACAATTAATTACGTTTGATCCATCATAACCCAGAACTAGGAACGGCTGTGAAATAATTTTCATTTAGTACGTCGAATTTGAACACTTTGAATGGAAGTCGGTTATGAAATCATTGCTTATTAAATATTTTATTTCAATGAATGAGTTTTAGGATGATTTTTAGTTTTTCAACTGAATTCAATGTATGACGAATGCGTTAGTTCTCGTCCGCGGGAGAAGTTCACATAGAATTGGGTCTGTGAAATTGTGTAGAATTTTACAAATCGAAATCTGTCCATTAAGCAACATCCATTTTCGAAAGACGGAAATGAACGACTCAAAATATTTGCTCACAGAGAAAAGAGTGTCGAATAAAATGAATACGTATTTTGATAGCATCCAAGTCCAACGGTCAGAGTAAAGTTAAATACACAGTGCAGTAACATAACTTCCTTTTTTCAAAGCACTTTGTTTTGAAAAAAGGAACATGTGTTGCCTCACCCTTTACTTACACGCTGCTGCTCAGTAATTCATTTATATTGCTTCTTTTACCAGATTTGTAATTAGAAACTTCATACTTACGAAGTGAGCCAAGTTTTACGAATGACAAAATCTAAATCACTAACTGTCAACGCTTCAGTTTTGCTTCAACTGTCAACGTTAACATACAATGCCAGTTAATATGATAACTTAATGTTGTTTCAATACCAACGAACATTTTGAAAATCCATCACACTTTTTATTTCTAGAAACGACATCATTTATATTGCAACCTCAGACGCACCGGAAAGCTTGGCTAGATTGTGTAACAGGGTGCAATTTTTCACTTGTACGCAAGAATTCACACAGTTTTGAGGCTGCCCATACCTCGTGTATGTCGAGACCGAGAGTGACGGTGCAGTTGGTGACCACCGTCTCTCTAATGTTCATAACACATCTTGAGGTGCTTGCCTGTTGTGTGCCGAGGCTTTTTTCTGTGTGATGACAGGGCATCAGTCGTGAGTAAACCAGAAAAAATGTATATTCCTGAATTGAATAGCGGCTCTTACGCGAGCCAGACCAAATTTGCAGAGGGAAGGTTATAGAAAGCAGAAGCGTCTGAAGTTTTTTCCCAACAGGTAATTGTTTCTCATTGCTCACTCACAATATATGCATTGAGAAGGTTTGTCTGCCATTACAGGGTTGTTTCAGTTAACTGTTACCTGAAGCATTTGGGATGGCTCACTAATTAATAAAATCATACAGGAAAATTTTTGCTGGGGTGAAATAGTAATTGAATTCAGTACAACTAAGGAAAACCACAGGATCATACTCGTATTATGATTACAGCCTGAGACAAACAAAAATAAATTACTCAGCTAAGGGAACAATTTCGGGAATTTGGCAGATGTGATTCTAATCTTGTAATATGCGTTTGCTTCCTGTATTCATTTTGTGCGCTTGCAATTTGCTGAAACTCTGCCGTAATCTTGTGAGATGCACTACCATCACTATCTATCATTTGCCATGAAAAAAACACGATAGTCAGAAGTCTTTTTTCTACGCAGCCAGCATATGACTTCAATTTTATACAAAATCGAATTTATACAAAAGCACAGCCACCGTATGACTTGGATTTTATTTGGTTTTAATGCTCCTTGACCATGAGCAGAGAGTTAATAATGAACTTTAGCTTCAATTTTGTATCGTTAACTTTAGGATCATGGATCACTTCCGAGTTGTGTCACGCGCTATAACTCCGAAACTCTCCATGAAACTTTGTGTAGTCACGACTATCACCATCATAGTGCTACCTGTAAAACACTACCAGATGTTCGAAAATGATTCGTCAATTAGAACACTGAATTTAGCCATAGTTATATGTATTATCTTCGTCCCTTAAGGTGTGTGACTGGTTAGGTCATCTTAATTAACTAAACTCAACGGTATAACAAATGCAGGCGTCTCAATGAGGAGTAAACACAGTGAGTTATGAGAATTATGAGTAGTTCAGGCACTGGTATTTCAGACTTGAACTCTATGCATTGTTATACACACTCTTAGAATATTAAGTTTATATACGGCATGGTGTTATGATCCTAAATAGTCAATTTTCCCTCAAGTATTACACTATATAGTACACCATACTTGAACAATGTAAGTACCCTACTGCTATTGAATATCGGTGATAATTTTGTGATGGATTGGAATTTTAACCAATCTAACACTTTTGGACAGGTTTTATAATATTTTCTTAGTAAGCATCACTGAAATGATACCAATAACAGGTTTGTGTATTGTAGAAAAAATAGATAAACTGAGAAGTTTACGTAAAAGTTTTGAGCAGTCCTTAGTTAGGCTTCAAAGTTATTCCCATTGGTAAACATTTGTTTCGTTCGGCCTGCTTCCCATTTGTGTGTCTCTTACATATGAAACATGTTCTGAATAATTAATATATTAAATTTGTTTGTTTGGATTACAAAAAGCTACGCATTTTTCACAATTTTTTTGTCGGAGTTCCATGTCACTTTTGTTTTGACCATGTCACCTTTTGACCGTGTTCCATGTCGCCTTTAACTCTGTGGGAGTTGAAAAAGAAAAGTAACCAAACAACAACAGGCACGGAAACAAGGACAGTGAGTGCAATGTCTTAAGAGTTTAAGTTCACATAAGAGAGCAGAATTACCGTCAGGAGCAACGTGGCTGGACAAACCAGTAACTCTTTGCTCAAGATTTAACCATTTGCAAGTTAGGAAAGATTAAAAAAGGACAGTAACTATTTGATTCCCTTTTTCTGGGAGACGACTGCAGAATTGAAATTAGGAATATGTGTAGAGAATATGATTAATTAAGTTTGTGGTTTGTTTTATTTGGTCACTTTTAGTATGCAAACAATATTTAATATTCATTTGAGCGAATGGAGGTGGTTCATAAACAGATTCTAAACAATTAAACCTATCATACTACATGGATAATTGTATACCAGTGTCAGTACCGCTTGATTCATTGCACTGAAAACTTCTTTGCATTAGAAATTAATTTACGGATAGAATGAAAACTTTATTCCCACTGGGATCGTTAACTAATGAAACTCATATAATTGACATTGAATTGAATTCTTCAATGGCAGTTTTTGGCTTCCATTGCTGCGAATTTTGAAGTTCAAGGTCACTTAACTTTGGAACGTACAACACGTTGAAGGTTGTTGGCCCTGGACATTTGTTGCTCTTCGTAATCATGGTCTGTGAATTTGTGCTTTGAAAGACATTGTAGGAAATAAAAAAATATAAATCAATGAAACTGACTTAACTCCAATTGAACATAGTTTTTGTTCTTATTACCGATCATTTTAATCTTCCTCCTGAATCCACTTCGATTTATTATTTAAATAATCTTCAAAGCATGACATTTGCAGGGTTCTTCCTTTTGCTGAAGTTAATTTCCTGTGCATTGTGAAAGATTCAACTTCCTAAAGGTACGATGGAAGATGTGCGTCGTGAACGTTAATGAAGAGCGTTGAGAAATTAGCGAGTCATATTCAAGTTCAAGAGTGGATTGTCTTGCTGGTGAAGGACGTCGTAGCGAACACAGAAGATTTGCCTCCGTGCTGCACGGAGTCACGTTGGGCGCATCTTTCCGCAATGCTAGTTCCAGAGGGTTGAGGTTCGTCCTCATTTAGTACTGGTACGTGAGGCACTGGTACGTGAGGTACTGGTACGTGAGGTACTGGTACGTGAGGCACTGGTACGTGAGGCACTGGTACATGAGGCACTGGTACGTGAGGTACTGGTACGTGAGCCACTGGTACGTGAGGTACTGGTACGTGAGGTGCTGGTACGTGAGGTACTGGTACGTGAGGCACTGGTACGTGAGGTTAGGGGAAGGTACACCGGGAGGTAATGGGGCTTTATTACTTTCTTCTCCCAACCAAGCCAGATAATTGAAACTGGTTTATCATTTATGAATTACAGTTTATGAAATTATGTCAGTGTATCGCATGAAGGATAGTAGAAAATGTGTCATAGGTTATCCGTTGTATGGGGCATTCGATGTTTCGCTTTCTGAAAAGTGGATAGTTTTCTGATGATCAAACTAGTCTCTATCTATCCTCAATAGGAGAACTTGAACAAGCAAAAAGGATCAAACAGGATATAAATACAATACCATTCCGGTTTATTTATTCTTGGAAATACAGCAATAAAGCGTAATGGCATCTAAAAATGCATGTATCTATGCGGTATTGCTTACAGTCGTTCATTTGAGTTGCAAGATAAAATTCTGATCATTAGGGTTTATAAGTTTTTAAGAATCTTCATGACGATTAGTATTCATACAGCAAAATAAATTCTGGAAAGGGCAGGGCAGTGTTTAGTATCTGCCGAATATCTTTTATTCAATACTGGGGGCATGACTTTCACTCTCAGATGTTCCCATATTCTTTGACGATAAGAAAACGCTCATCCCTACACTGATTAAGAGACAATTTTCTTGCCACAGAACAATTTTTCGTTATCAAACCTAAGAACGGTATTTTCTGCGACGATGTGAAATTGAAATATGCTTCAAATATATTTTGATCGAGTAATTAGGAGCAGAATTTTACAATGCTTACATCTCTTATTTCTGTCCAGGGTCAATGAGTTTAGTTAAAGTGTACATTGACTGTAACATCAGCAAGTATGAGCCACGGAACAGCTATGGATTGTAATTACAAGTGTTTATGCACAATTGTGAAGCCATGAGGAAGAAAAGCATGCGTTAAGGTTCTTACTCGATTGTTGTCAACTTCACTCGAGACTGCCGGAACGAAGCATGGTACGTTTACCACAGAAACTAAGAATTAGCGTGATTCTTCTTTGATTATGTATGCATTTGAATAAAGTATCTCAGGTTGTCTTTCTAAAGTCAACTGTTGATGCCACGGTACAGTCAGTAGCGCTTAATTCAAGTGACTGCAGAGCACCGTTTGCTTTGCTTCAAGGCCTGCCACATCAGGAGAGGTAATTACTTAAAAATGAATGCATGGTGATGCATCGTTGATGGGTGGCTTGAGTGGAGAAATGTTGCATGTTTTTTTCGATTTATGTTTGTTACAAAAAGAATAACCTTCTAGATTTGCATTTTCAAACTATTGCTTGTAGAGAGATCACTCACTTTCAAGCAGTCTTAGTGCTAAGCTGGTAGTGATTTAAATTAATTTTTTTATCCTTCTGTTTAAATTTTTTAAGAGACGATTGGCAATAAAAGTGAAAAGGACCTGAACGTCTTGAGGGACGTTTTGCTGTGAGTGAGAGAGGTTACACAGGAGTACTTAATAGTTCAAAGACTAAAGAACTATAATAATATCAATGTTAAATCAGGTGTGAAACATTCTAAGCCTAAAGTTTTTATTTGGGTGCTAAATTCAGTTGATTTCTCCATGAAAAAGGTACTCTTTCGAAGATAAGTCATTTAATTTTGTTACGTAAAGCTAAGGGAAATTTAAAGGTTTTTAGTCGTAAAAATTCAAATTTATTCAGTATGAAATAATGTGCAATAATGCATTATTTGATATGTAAAATAGTAGGAACATTAGAAGACTAAGACCTGGACCGGATATCAGAAAACGAAACTTAAACACTAACTTGCACGCAAAATAAACTATTATATTATTGTTTTATCGTTGCATTTTTTCGAGAACATTTGTTCTACACAACTCTGTGTCATCTCTTACTACCTCAGAGTGAAGTTTAATGAGGGGAGCTGTTTGTGGTAATTCCAGTAGTTTACTAAAGAACTTCCAGACTGAGAACGGACTCCAGTGTTGCCTCAAGTGTTTACATTTTAAGACAATCAGAAACGGACCACTGAACTGAACTCTCAATGCTCCAATTACCGAGAACGTTCCTATAAACAAGAAAGAAATGCATATTCTTAAAAAAGGTTTCCAGTGGCCCTTACTGCATTCGGTCTTCATGAAAGTTTAATATAAAATCATTGTTAATTTGTTGTTTGTAGTTAATAAGACGGCAAGTTTTAGCTTTTCCGCATATTTACACTCACCAATATTACAATAAGGACTTTTCATCGTTTCTTTTAAAAATGTGAAAGCTTGTTTTGGAAACTGTTTTGTATTCGAGGTATCAGAATAAGGTGTATTGCGCGAAAGAATATATTCATAAAATTTTAAACGAGTACAAGTAAACGCATGAAACAAGCTAAACAGATGAATTAATTGGTATCGTAAAGAGTCGTTATCGCTGCGTGTAACGTATCACATGTGTATTATGTGACACCTGCGATAAAGTATATGAAGATGGATTTAATTTGATCAGTTTTAGGAAACCTCTTTTTTTGGCCTTAGAGTACCGACGTACCAGGGTGTTTGTATTGCCTGCAAAAAACGCTAAAAAATTATCATTATTTCTTATCCCCATCAACCGAGAAGTGTTGGTTTATTGCGCCGAGTTCTGCAGCGAATTGTCTTCTGAGTCAAATAGATTGTTTTGCTCATGAGTTGCTCCGTGCTGGTGCATTCTCCTTTTTCTTGGCCATGAACCCTTCAATTAGCTGCTCTACCTGTCTTCTGTAGAATATGTTTAACACTATTGCCTTATGTAGAGCAAGTTGTCAGCGCTTTTTGGAACAATTGTAGTTGGTTTGACAGAAAATTGAGACTGTGTTCCAGTAGAAGATGAGTGCAATTTTATACCTCACTCTACACTCGAAAAGAACACTCATTTATACTCAACATTTAAGTCTGTGACACAAGGTAGTTACGAGCTATCAATCTACTCCTGATCCCTTTCTTAAGTTCATTTTGTATTTTTTCCTATACACTTTCTATTTGCCTTAGTCTTATTTGATTCTTATTACATCTGATTTGAGACAGCTGCTGATATAGATGTCTGTGTCATTTGTGGAACGTTTTTCGATACATGTAATATTCCTGTATGTAATGAATTTCTTGAAATTAACTTTTCTAGAGCGTTACAAATACTTATTTGACTCATTGTGTTGAGGTACGGAGTTTGAGAGTTCGTATACGTTACGGCATAAGTGTTTATTAGGTTGTTACAAAAATAATGGCCGCTCGAAGACCAACGCATGCTTCTGAAATCGACCATTATTATTGTAACAAACGAATAATACCATACTACCACCAACAGGTCGTACAAGCATTTAGGGTCTAACTTTAACATTTTGCAAAAGTATATGAGGAAAAACTCAAACGCTGAAGAGCTGAGAAGCCTTCTCTCCGTACTCTCTTGTAGTTTTATCGTTATTAACTCGATATGAAAGGAAAATGTCAGTGTATACCGTACAGTCTTCATCATTCATAAAGCTTATTGCCTCATGATATGCCTTAACTCTGGCGTAAATTTAAGAATGTCTTTTAGTTGTAAAATCCAAAGTAATTATTTTACAAGGATTTGAATTTGAAATATGATATATTGTCAAAGACTGACCTATTTTCACGGCTTCTGAAATACATCTGGAATGTGTGCTCGCCTAAATGAGGCCAGAAAATGACGCGTTCATTACACACTCTGATAATTATAAATGCCAGAGCGTGCTTATCAGATGCAATTGAAAATTCACTGACTTTTGTAATAGGGTATTTTTTATCTGCTGTTTAAATATCTCAGCAGATACCTTGTCTTCTTTGGACTACAATCGTGTATTGTACTCCTGGATTGTAGGAATTAAGAGATTACTTATGCAGACTGGTACCAATTCATTCCAAATATTTCCTACGGTTACGTGATATTCGTGAAAAATAGGAAGTGTCTTTTCCAGTGATAAATTATTTATCTGCGCCTCGCCCAACATCACCTTGAAATGAAAATGCTACACTTTTAGACATTTGAAAGTTATATCAGAGATAAACTTAAAAAATGGGTTCATTCTCCCATTCCACAGTACGAGAATATTGGTAAATTAAGAGAACTAAATAAACTTTTGTCCACTTTTCTTTTCAGCAAGATCAACTGACCTTTTAATTTATTTTCAGTTGCATTACACTTCCAAAACATAAATTTTAGGTTTTGATTGAAGTTTCAATTTATTCTCTTGTATCCATCAGACTGTATTTTATAGTTCATCATAGGTGATATGCAGAGTATATGCTTATAAATGTAGTCGCTCAAGAACGAGATGTTTGCAGCTGTGAGCATGCACGCACATTGCAATCTTGATGAATCTATTTATCCTTTATATCGCGATTGTTTTGTCTCAGGGATGATTTTTCAAGAGAACTTGAGGTCCCACAGTGAGAGGAACAATATCAAGAGCGGAAAGCACTTTTCAAGTACAGCCCTTGTGAGTGAGTCAGCGCTCGTTTAGACAATGAAATAGCAGCTAGAAATATAATTAACCTTGTACTGAGTAGACCCTGGGACTCGTCAACAGGACTGGAAGCATCTTCTTGGGCACCTGTACAACGATGCGGGAAGGTCGCGCTTCTTCATTTTCTCAAAATTGGAAACTTTATTTCAAGGTGAGTAATGAGTGAATGTAATATAACCGGCTGTTATTTCAGACACATAGAAATTAGGATAGAGATAAAACCTTGAAAAATTATTTTTTATTGACGATTTCACATTCAGTACAAAGTCATCTATTAAATTATTAAACACCGAAAGTGAGTTTATACAACTGTGAAATTCAGAACACTGGGATTTTCATTGGATGTACCTTTTCAAAATGCATAGTGCATGAATAAAAAACAACAAATCACTCGGTTAAGGGCTATATCAAAGCAATATTTCTACGGGGGAGACACGCTGCATCGAACGGAAAAACGTGAATCATTTGTTTCCGTTATGATCCTAATATTTGTCTCTATTTAGCCCTAAGAATTAGCGTTTGCATGAATTTTGCTTTAATGAACTTTACCTAATGATCAGAGGGAAAATTTGGAAGGGCAAGGAAAGGGAAAGCTCTTAAATTTTTTTTTTAACTCTGTCAGCGACCTTGACACCAGTGCAGCTACACTGCTTTTGGGGATCATGGGAGTGGAAGTGAGAAATCAACTTCGAAAATACAAATTATCACACTTTTGAAACAAAACAGTGAACGTGCTTGGTATTTCTCAAAAAACTGAACAAAATTCAGGCATGGAAAGTACAGTGCGAATCTAAAATCTATAGGATATTTGCATGCGAAATGTTTCGTTCTAGGGAAATTTCATAGATCATTTCATAAACGAATAAGTAAAGACTTTTATTTGAGTAAGTGACTTCAGAAGAATGAGTAAAGAGTACATTAGAAATAATAGATACGACGACACAGAGCTACAATTAATTCAAATTATTGTAAGGTATTGGATAAAGGTATCTTAGGGCAATGAAAAAAAAACATAAAATGAAGAAACTGACATGAAATCTAGTGAATACCGAAGAAACTTCTAGAGGTGAAGTATCTCTACTTAGAGTTTCATTTTGATCCACATGAAAGGTAAATTTGTTCAACGGTATTAGCAAGCACGAAAATGAGTACTAAATGATGAGAAGTAAGACTTGCAAGTAATGACAACTGGGCCATAAAATAACCATTGAATGAGTTCGATTTAATTTTATTGTGATTGTGCACTGAATCAAGTCTGAAGCAAGAGCTGCGCAGCATGGCTTTATGGAGCAAGTAATTCAGATGAGGATGACATCAGGCAGATCAGGTGGTGTTGACTTGCAGTGTTTTCTGTTAAACCTTTGCAATTGCATGAATTATTTAGCTTAGTTATTTAGATTTATTTATTTGCATCAAAACAAAATTAAATATAGAAAGGAGTCTGTTTTGTATAGACTGGCTGTTTTTAACCTTTCGCAGAAATATAAATATTTATGAATGATGATTTTTATTTAGAAAAAAGAAGAACCTGTATAAAGACTATGAAGGAAAATACACGTTATACCTATAACTGTTCTTATAAATGCAATGTAATACGCTCTCAAAATTGACGCTAATCATGTTTTTTTTTCCGAGGATGGTTATACATTAATTACATGAAAACAAAATATTAGATGAATGTGCTCACAATTCAACAAATTTTATAGTATACAACAAAAAAGATGAGCGACTGCGAAAGCCATTCGAAGTAGCATACTAAGTAATATTATTTTGCTTCTCTTAAATCAAGAATAGTACATGGTAATTAAAATTAACTCCTAAATCTTCATCTAGAACTAAATCATCGTAGGTTACTTTTTCTCATCGGTGTCGTAATTCAAGAGCGTAAGATCATCATCGGTGACATCATCGTAATCGTCTTCGTCGACATCAAATCGTAAAGTTCCTTGGACGGTGTCCCTCAATTGGGACCCGAAAATGCCTCCTGCTTCGGGATTGTCTTGTTCCCCGATGAGGCTGTTGAGGTCGTAGCTTAGCACAGCTTCCTCACATCGTACATTGTACCACCAGTCACACACAAAGAACTGCTGGTGGAAGAGAGTGCCGTTCGGACACAAAAAGGATCCCATGTTACGGGAGTTGAGACAAATGTGGAAGACTTGGCAGTCGGCCTCCGGGTCTGCGAAGTAGCCGCTGTATCTCTGGTCCTCACAACTGAACGAAGTCGCTGGCACTCGAGCGTACTGAGGGAACTCTCCATCCACTGCAGACAGGCCCTGTTTGAACAAGAAAATACGAGTTTAGGTCATTCGTTCTTTGCGTAAGTAGTTACATATTAGTAACGCAATATATGCTCATTTATCACGCTCGTTCAGATAAGTTCCCTGATTACCATACGTAGAGAAAATTTAAAATGTTTGTTAAGATGCGGGCCAGTATTAAGGTTTTTAAGGTGGGTACTTTATTAATTTATTTAAAAATTAGTAAGGAATTTGACAGACTGAAATTTAGCTGCTAGGTTTCTGTGCTTTTTGTCTGAAAATATTTTGTGCCAAAGGCTAGTCAATGATAGTCAAGTATCAAGTGTAAGCTTTAAGGTAGAACTAAGTAGTTGTAAATATCAATGGTTCTATTTCCTAGTGTATGTGTAAATAAAAAATACATTTTATGTTATCTTAAAATTTCATGTCACTGAATGAATATCGACAAACAATGAAATGATCATTAAATTAAATATTGAATCATGAATTTCCTTCTTTAATTATATGAGTGACTCAAAATGAAGATTGCCCAACCATTATTTGGGAGTGACTTACTAGCCACGGCCGGAAGAAGAAAATAAGTTTGGAGACCCCATTAGCTAACCTCCTGTAACCAAGTGACATATGCAACGCATGCGTTCACCGAAGACCTTCACTTAATAACAGAGGAGTTCAAAAAGGAGATGCTGCTAAGAAAGAAAGGTTTATCATTTCCGCGGCAGCATGTGTTGACAGAGAAACTTGAGAGGCTGAGGTGCGATATTAATGATGTTGTAGCTTTACAAACCATTGTGTTACTTCTGGCATGTTCCCGTTACAGCTCGCTACATACAGAGAGGCGCTCTAGTTTACGAAACGAAATGAGTTCTGACTAAGCACGTACTTTACCTCTCGACAGCTCATATTTCTTTGGCAGTGAAAACTTGCACTCATTTCACACCATCTGGTCTGAATGTGAGTATACAGAGGAGGCTGAAGGAGTTAATATTTTTTTTAGGAAAGTGTTCAATTATGGAGTAGAATAACGAGACAGGAATGACTTCGAACGTGCATTTTTTCAGCGCAACCGCTTTCTGGTTGTAATTGACGAAGCTGTTTTAGATCAGTAAATGAGATTGGTGTCTCTTATAGCTGTAGTATCAAGGTGAAGGTTCGAGAGCCAATAATGATATGCACGGATGAGACATCACGTGACGTTTGCTTTCTTAGTAAGAGTGACGTAAGAACCTTTAGGCAGGAGCTCAAAAGGGTCTTTCCTAAGTGGCTCGTTTCCTGCAATGGTAACAAAAGTGCTAAGGTCATCGTATACTTTCACTGTGCCTCTAAAAATCCTTTTCAAATGAACTGAGCAAGTGTCATCGTATGTTCCTGAGCATCATTTACTGCACAGTCTTGAGATGTAGTGCAAACAGGAACATAAAAAACATTCTGACCACAGCCAGGGCAGACAAAGAGACTAGAACACGACAGCTAGTGAAAAAGTAAAATGAACTCTAGAAAGCTTGAGAGAAATTGGCCCTTCGAAGTTAAGGGAATTTCTGACAATTTAAACAGAAAACAGAAAGGAACCAGACTGCTTTAGTAAGAATAATGACAGCGAAATCCGTGGAATTTTGTGTCGAAAACATTAATATTTCTTAAAATGTCACGAAGATTAACAGTCATTCTTTCAATATCCACTGAAAGATCACCATGGGAATTTGCTTCAGAGTTTTTCACAGGTTCGCATAAATTCCTCCGAAAAGACAACCTCGGTTTGCCATATTTGTGAGCAAAAATTTACTGAGGATAATAAATTAGGACAGCGTGCAGATATAATCCAGATGTCAGCGCTTTTCTTTTAAAGAATGTCATGGAAGGTGATATATTTAGCCATGCACATCAACACGCAGAACGTAGGCACGACCGATGCAAGATGTGAAAGTTATGCTTTGTGGTTTGTGAATGGAATTTATACTTCTGAATATTTCAGACTTCACATTTCTGAGTTTAAAATATCTTATACTTCTAAAATTGCTGTTCAAATAACAATTTCTTCGCTAGACTCGTAAAAAATGGAAATTCTTTGGACTTCATTACATTGTAAGCTGCGTTTTTATGAAATATATGAAACAGTAATTACAAATTTAAAGACATTTTATTAATAGAATTGCACTTTTTTTTAGATGGACGTTTAATGCTGAATGAACCGAATTTATTCAATGTGGCTTTGGTTTTTGTCTTAGTCATGTATGAATATATTACTCTAACACAGAGTGCGGCAGCGTAACTTCCTTTTCTTAAAAGGAACTTCCTTTGAAAAAAGAAAGTTTTGTTGCCACACCCTGCATGTGCATTTGAATCCAAGTAAATTCACTATTTTAATACTGCTGCATAACATTTCAAACTAGATATTTCTGTTTTTTTTTTTATAAACATATTACGCCTAGGGGGCAGAAGAGGAATACCTCATATCACTGATCTTGAAAAGCGTTGAGTGGAATTTTATGTCTTTTCATACGACTGTCTATTCCACTTGGTCCAAGTCCGCAGACACGGATTTAGCAACACAAGTTTATTAAGCAGCCAAATCTCTGCATGAAACGATAAGAAACACGCAAAATTAAAAACATATGAGAAAATCAATGATTTTTCATGTTCAAGGTTTGGCAACTGATTGAAAAAAATAAAAGCTTTTTAAAATTTTTCCATTTTGTGTCAGGTATGGGACCCGTTAAGCACTCTTTCTTTCTGTAACACAAAGAAGGTAATGTGTTTGCGAAGCACTGAGGATGCTGACTACTAGCTGGGGTAATGCTGTGCATTATCCATCTCGCACCTCTTGGTTACGGGGCACTCAAACCTCGCATAGTTGTGATTAAAGAAAGGCTTATTTCCTGACTCAGTCTCCGCAGCGTCTCTTGAAGCAAGGGAGCTTTCATCAGCTCGAGATTTCAATTAATATTCGACTATACGGACCCCCATTGTAACAACTACGGACTTCAGACTTTGGTTCTCGAGACCAGAGTACAATAAATGATGAAATGTAGTTTCCCCTCACAAATTTGATTTCATTCTGTGATGAATTTTCTTAGAATACAAAACCATAAGGCAATCTTCCTTTAATATCTTCGTTTTGATAACATTTGTCTGAGTAATTTGTTCAGAGAAGTAAAATTTTGAAAGAGAATTTTGAAATTTTGAATTTATTAAATACCTAATGTTAAGTTAAAATATCAAATTATACGCTTATGTGTGAAACATATTTTCTCACGGTCATAGGTACAATTATATCTTTAAGGCTGTTAAATTGGAGTAATTTTTTTATAAATTGGATAGTGTTTTAAGGGTTAAATGAAGAAATAAAATAGAATCTCTCTCTGATCTGGCAGAGCTGTCAGTCTCTTCCTCCGTACGTTCATTAGAATTTTAGAGAGTACTCTTAAATGTCCCTTTGAATTAACTTTCCATCCCCGAGTAGTATTACTTCAAGAATGAATTAAAAAAAACAGAAGTAATAGAAACGGTTCGAAAGCAATACAATTACAGTACATATTACAGTTTTACACTAAAAGGTACAGTGAAAAAGTATTTCTGCAATCCCAGGATTATTGCAATTACCTACAATAAATAAAATAGAGAGAGAGAAAGGAGCGAGGATGGAGTAGAAATAACTCAACATTATATTTAACTATGACACAAAGTAACCGCTCGAAACATTGTTTTAAAGTGCTCTCACAATTCGAGGCACTTTGGTTGCATTTAACAGCATTAGAGATATAAATAGAGAGTAAAAGAGACAGAGAGAGGAAAAGAATGAAACAAACAGCGGCGCAGTTTCAACACATGTTTAATTGGAGAATGCCTTCCTTCCTGAAAGCCAGCATCCCCACCGCGGCGCCTCTGGAGTACAGGTGGCACAGACGTCGGCGGCGCCGTGCAAACGTCATGGCGGGATCCCACAAATGTCTTCCATTTATACAGGAGAGCGTAAGCAAATGTTCGTTTGCCCGTTATACTAACAAGCTTCGAAGCATCGCGAGAGGCATGGAGCTAAGCTCAACGTAATTAGAAACAAGTTATGTTTCTAAAATTTAGACATACTGTCGATACTATGTTCAAAGAAGCCCCTTCCTTAAAGCATAACGTGTATTTGTGGTCAGAGTCTGCATGTGAGCGACAATTTAAATCCTTTTAGTTGCTTCCAACTTGCAATTTCAGTCGTCTTAACTTTCTTTGGTAGTGATTTAACTGCCTATAATTGTGGTCGTGAGCTCTGAGTGCAGTTTATGATACTGCGAGGCTAAGTACTGGGAGTTTTTTAATTAACGAAGAAATAAATATGTATTTGCATGGCAAAATGACCTTCCATCATAAGAAAGTGAGCACGTTATTCTTGTAGCAAACACGAGGTCAGTGCTGAAGTTTGTAATCAATATTATACTGAAAATAATCATTAGTCATCCATTTTTTCGATAAGATATGTATTTAAAATAATTATTTAGCTGTCGAGCTTAGTATTCAGTAAAATGAACTTATAAGAAATATGGTGCGTTAGACTGGGACATGCACACGAAAAACATTTTAAAACCCTTAGATTTTTTCGAATTGAAAAACAAGTATTTTGTGTCGTAAATTTTTGAACCTTGAACAAATTACCAGTTCTTATTGACGTACGTTGCTGGAATCTCTCTTTCATTGAACGGAAAACATGCATCAGTTACGAGGAAGGAAGCTTTTGAAAGGATAAGAAGGCTAAAGGGTAGCGAAATCTGACCTCAGCTTTCGCTTTCATTCCTTAAGCAGGTTTTCTGTGCTCACTGGAATCTCATTTATCCTTCTTTAAATTTATTTATTTATCTACTCTTAGATCCTCATTTATATCTGTTAATTATTTTGCAGGTTCCAGCGTTAAGAATTTAAAGTATAACTTGGAAATATGCACAATCATTTTACGTTATTTGTCCTGCAAGAACTAACTACTACTACTATTCTCTAAGAGTGTTATTCGTAAGCACAGCAGGAGAGAATATCCCAACACAAAGCCCTTGAGAGGATCTGTTAGTTCGTTCGAAGGTAGAAAAGGAATATAGTATACGTAGATGTCATTTAAGGAATAATGGTATGTGATAAATAAATGTAAAGTAGAAAAATTTGAGTCCATGCTGCTCAATGACCTAGCACTTCATAGAAGGCTTTCATGGAGTTCTGGACGTATCTATTGAACCAGAAGCTAATCAACCAAAAAGAAAATATTGCGTGATATTAAATTATGGTATTTAAGAACAATTATGGTTTTATTAAATTATGGTATTTAAAAGGCTAGTATAAGTGCATTGAAATTGAAAAATACACTGCTTTTGACCTAGATTTGCAGGCAAAGGAATTGCGCCATCGAATTGTTCTCAGTTACATGAGTTATATACACGTCATAGCTTTCTGGATGCTTCTAAAAAATTACACCAAACTCTGAACTTTTTTGAAGAACAGCACAATTTATTTCTGCTAAAGTGTCAGTTCGTCAATGGACTTTAAATTCGCTTCCAGTAGGTACAGGGTGGAGCATAATTACTGTTACTTGTTTTCTAGTAAATTCTGATAATTATTATTTCGTAAATATTCGCCAATTTAATGGCGAAGACAAATTCGCCAATTTAACAGCATCAAAATAGATGTGAAGCCTGTTCTATACCTTGCCAGAGTATCACAGTTCTAAAGTCAAACTTAAATCAATGCTCTTAGAAAGTACTTTTAGAAATACTCGTAGTTGTGCTGCCATTAAAGATTTTCCTAAATGATTTCGCAAAGTAGTGACTGCAAAATGAAAGCATTTTGAATGTTTTTTTTTGTAGTCGTAGATTAGTAAATTACTTACTATTTGTAAAAATCAAACCTTGAAATAAATGTCTTTTTTCACGAGAAAAATTCTTTTTGTTTTGTACCAGCATTTATGCCCTACCCTGCATACCATTTCATTGCTAACTGCTTGAGTTGCATGAACTGCATGGCTAGGAGAAGTTGCATGAACTGCATGGCTAGGAGGAGTTGCATGAACTGCATGGCTAGGAGAAGTTGCATGAACTGCATGGCTAGGAGAAGTTGCATGAACTGCATGGCTAGGAGAAGTTGCATGAACTGCATGGCTAGGAGAAGTTGCATGAACTGCATGGCTAGGAGAAGTTGCATGAACTGCATGGCTAGGAGAAGTTGCATGAACTGCATGGCTTGGAGAAGTTGCATGAACTGCATGGCTAGGAGAAGTTGCATGAACTGCATGGCTAGGAGAAGTTGCATGAACTGCATGGCTATGAGAAGGATTTTTACAGCAAGTAGAGGTGCATGGCGATAGCACACGCCATGCAAGGCATGTCTTCAGACAGACTCCAACAGATGAAGAACTTTCTAATGGTAGTCATGAGCAAGGCATGAATATAATCACTTTCCCCACGCAATATTGACAGATGCATCTTCAGAGAAACTAATTTGTTTTTATACTTAAGCCCTCTGTATTACATGTTTTTTCTCGCGAAATGGAGATTTAAATCATATGCTTTTCATCCCACTGAAATACTCAAAATAAAATATTCTTTTACATACTTTCCTGTATATAAAGAATCTAATATTTTTGTTGTATCTGAACAATATAGAGTTTGAAGCATTTCTGTACGTCCTCCATAGCACACAACCTTGTGATTTGAGTCAACTACCTTCATGAATGAGTAATTTTCTAATGTAGCTCGCTTTTCTGCAACGAATAATTCCACATCTATTATTAGTTTTAAAGTTCTCAGATACATTAGATTGTAGAAGGACTATATGTTTTTTGTAAACATTTGGGGCATCTATTAGAAAACTTACTTCAGAAAATGATGAATTTAGAAATGAGAGGAACTTTTCGTACAGCTAGAGCGAAGTTTAGTTTGATGTGTTATTGCAAGAGAGGTTTATCTCTGCATATTACAGAAGTACGAGCTAGATTCAGGTATGAATAAAGGGTGTGCGTGGGCAGCAGATCATTGGAGCAGCTCTAATATGGTCTTGAGAAGCCTCAAGAGAAGCCTTTGTAAGCGAGAAAGGAACCGCTATGGTTGCTGTTGCCGAAGTAAATCAGTGAGACTTACATGGTCGTGATGAACTTACAAAACAGGATTATGCCCAAACAGGCCATTATGTTTGGCTACGAGCTTGTGCTGCAGTGGTTTGCGTGAACACTTGACTCGACTTTAACTACCTTGGCGAGAATAGGGAGAGTTGCCAGAGAATACTTTTACTTTCAGGTAGCATTTGTAAAATGATAATGCAACTTGAATTGAAGTTTGGGTGTTCAAAAGCAACTATTTTGGCAATGAAAAAAAATTATGCTCTACACAAATTCAGTGCGTTCCAATAGTCATTCCATGAATTTGAAAGGAAATGTTTCATGACATGACTTTATGAATAATATAGTTTGTACTAATTAAAATGTATGAAAAAATATTTCCGGAGAGATCAGAAGGTAAAGGAGTCACTTAACGTCAGAGAGTTTGAACAAATACAACATGGCTGAACGGGCAAACATAACAAAACAACTTGACTAGAGAGCGTAAACCTTACTTAAAGAGGTTCACGTCAGTGTCCACCATCAACAAACATTAGCTCTTGGGTACCAAGTTCTCAGAGAGTTCCTAAACGTTCATATGAAACTCTATCAGCTTGTATAGGATAGGAAAATTTATTTGATCAAGGAATTTACTTTCCATTTCGACCTTTTCTGCACAACGAAGACATAGAATAGACTCAAAAATTGAGCTAGTGTTTCGTGCGATGCTTTGTTTACGTGTGCTGTACTGGGCTTGAACTACGTAAGTATTAACTCTCATTGAACTCGTCCATCACGTAGCAAATGTGTTCCAGTTGATTAGAAATCACAGATAACGGTCACGGCGGTCCAAAACGGTGTCTTGCTATGCGGAGTCACGGGCAAATCAGTAACTTTCTTTTTCATCGTCCGTTCTCTATATGGCTAAGGAAGGGCTACAGGGCATCTCACGAACTCTCCGAACCTTCACCACATACAGCTCCTCAACGATGCAGGTCAGGTAAGGCTGCATCAAGGTACTGAGTGGTCATACCTGCTCAAAGCATACTTTCTCTTTCGCAGACCATGCTTTCTCGTAATTGAATTAAGTTTTTCACCCACGGTGGAAGGTAAACAAAACAGTTAAGAGTTACCTCAGAAAGGTACAACATTGAAAGACTATTTTTAGAATAGCGGATATCAAAACTGCCCACACGCTTTCAAAAGAGTATCGTGCTTCTTATAAGCGTGGACAAAGAACCTCTGTTCCCAGGCGGAATCGCAAAGCCGCAACTTCCGAGTAACTTCAGCGCATTAAAGGTAGTGATCGCACCACGTCTTGCGACTGCAGATTTCGATGGTACTAGCTCGCCCTCAACTCAGCAAAATTTACACTTATAATATTATATAATTAGGATAGGACGGTGTATTGATTTAAATTTGTCGAGTGGATATTTTTACTCGTTAGGAAGCGCTTAAAATTGTAACAGATACGTAATATGATTTACTTCGCAGATAAAAATGATCAGTGAACGAGTTTGTCACTGCAAAATAATCTTTATTTAAAAGGGTCCTGTGAAATAATATTATAACTTAACGAGGATGTGCAATCAGTATTAAAGTATTGAATAGAAGTGGCCACTATAGTAAGTTTTTAACCCATTGCTGCACAGTAAAAAGAGCATAAAGTTAAGTAATAATCACATAATCGGGAAAGTAAGGGTCTCAAATGCCAGTGTGCTCGTTCGCTTACGCATTGCAAGCTGTGAGAGGTAGTAAAAAAGATGAAGTTTTGAAAATTACACAGCGATTGACATCGCTTTAAACAGCGGCTCTAAAAGCATATTCTTTTCTGAACTCTCGTGAAAATTCAAATTAAAACCAAAACTTTCTATAGAAAATGAGGGCAGGAGAAATGATCCGTGGTCCTGATAAGCAAGCGTGTGATTATAACCACAAAACGAAAAGACTGCAAAATATCCGACAATTTCGTGCGTTCGAGAGGCTAAAGATATCTTTATGTTATACTTTAACACTGGCAGTTGTACATGAGAATCTGGAAATTAGTACATTAATGAAGGAAGCAAAATACAGTGTATTCATAACGTATACACATTACATCTACATAATTAAAGTGCAAAACACAGTGTATTCATAAAGTACACACACAACATCTACATAATTGAATTGCAATATACAGTGACTATGCGCTTTCAGCCGCGTCCAATGTTTATTGTTTGCCTACACTTTGTTTCAAATATTATGATAAAATTTGCAATATGTTTTTGAATGGATATCTAATTTATAAATAAAAATATTGAATTAATTCAAGGCAGATTCTGGAAAACTGTTCTCTTTCTAAAAAAGTGAACGAATTAAAAAATTTCTGATAAAAAATTAGAGTTAGAAAAGGGACAAGATAATAGGAAAGTAGATTTTCAACATGAACGAAGTAGACCTAAATCTACGAAATGATGTATTTCGTTTAAATGTGAAAGAGAGCTGAGAAGCAACAGATATCAGGGGTTCATTTCAGCATATCAACGAATAGAACGTTTTCAGACAGAGTAAGTATATATATTTTAAGCATTGTAAGTGTACAAAGAAACTTTTAGAAATAGAAGATGTGGAAATAAACACTGCTTCTAAGAAGAGGACTCACGACAGAATTTTTTTGATTAATTATAAGAAACTGAAAAAAAATTCGACTAGAAGTTTGGAACATACATCAATGCATCTGGTTTAATCCTACGTGAATTCACGGTTGAGCGCGCATTTACAAGAAGAATATAAATATTTAAGTTATATTTTATGAAACTTTTTTCTGCGCAGGAACAACTTCTGAGGAAAGCAGCTGTAGTGAGAAGTAGATCGCTCGCAGTGTGAACAGCTGTTGCGCCACTAGAAAAAGCTGTGCACATAAAAGTGACTTCACTTTTGTTTGACTGACCCGAGAGTAGAGGTCAGTGCACGAGATCATTGTTTCTGCCTGTAACCTCACATACATCAGGTATGGAAAACGTCAGGAGCAATTTATGTGGGAAACTGGGCATCACGGGCAGGTTTTTTGGGACCATTTACTCGGTGGCTAGGAGGCTGGCCTTTTTGTTCTTCGTAGGATGATCTCTTATGATTTTTATATTTTTTTCGCTTACAACTACTTAGATAGCAGAAAAGTTGTAGTAATTTTTCTGAAAAGCGCATTTGAGAACTTACTTTAAGAATAGGAACTTGCATTCATGATGTAAAATTAAATCGCTTTTAAAAGACTTTGGATATGTATTGCTACACAATTCAACAAAGTGAACAAATATTTTGCCCTAAAAACTTGCTAACTTTACAAAAATAATCCAGAGAACATGACTTAGTTGTGGATCAAGTTCCCGCTCACAGACTTACAGAAATTGAGTCACTTCACAGTCACCATAAACAATTTCCCAAATACTAAATGAAAATGAAAACTTCACCTTTCTAAAATGTTTATTTACAAAGCCTCGTGATGTGCCGGTTAGACTTAGGAAAACCTTGTGATGTGCCGGTTAGACGTGAAAATTTTGTGATGTGCAGTTTAGAGTTATGAAAACCTTGTGATGTGCCGGTTAGACTTATGAAAACCTTGTGATGTGCCGGTTAGACTTCTGAAAATTTTGTGATGTGCAGTTTAGAGTTATGAAAACCTTGTGATGTGCAGCTCAGACCCATGCAAAACCTTGTGATGTGCCTGTAAGGCGCATAAGAAGCCTTATGAAGTGCAGGTGAGTATTTATGTGTTAGCCAACTCGTAAATCATAATTCAACGACTAAGCTGAACTATGATATGTGCTGACATGAGTTCTGTGATACACGCTGACTATGAACTACGCTCACGTTCTAAATTATAACTTGGGCAAGGCTAGCAAAACCTTTCTCGAAGCTTAAATCACTCTTGATAAATTTTTATTACTTATGATTAGCTGCTCTTCTCAGATCTTTTTTAACCTATAACCACAGAGGTAATTATTTACAGACAAGTGATTGCGCTTTCCTAACTGCACTGGACAGGCACAATCTCAAGTCTCTAGTAATTGATGAGAGGCTTTCTATGTTGGAAGTATACGTGCAAACCATCCGACGAAATAAAGTGATGACTCACCGAAAAATTACACTGATTTTTGAGGGCAGATTACATGGTTGTCAATCTCTTCCTTCACGATTGAGTGCAGCTGAATCATTGGGTCCTTGTGTAATTGATATATAAAATGAGGATGGCTAGCGACAATGTCCTACCAATTACTAATTGTGTCTATTATTATACCTCGATAGATGTATTATATAAAGCTATCAAAAATATTTTTTTCACTTAATAAGATGAAGAAGTCGCGTCTTTAAACAAAAAATGCCTGATCTAGTGAAATTTTTCAAAAAGCGCAGTGATAGATTAAGCAGAGTATCTTAAAATGCCCATGCAAATATTGAAAAATGAACTCTTTAGCAGGAATTCTTAGAGTGAAATATAATTTATTTTCTGTGAGAAAACATGTTTTCGTTCCTTCATCATACCATTTAATAAATGAAAGTTACATAATTGATTTTAAATTAACAGTGATTTGTACATCAAGATGGCATATACCTGAGGACGACGTGATGAAGAACAATAGAGTACGCACATGTCTCAATAGATGTGATGAAGGACTATAGAGTACTCGTATAAATCAATAGATGTTATGAAGAGCAATAGAGTATACATATAAATCAATAGATATGATGAAGAGCAATAGAGTATACATATAAATCAATAGATATGATGAAGAGCAATAGAGTATACATATAAATCAATAGATATGATGAAGAGCAATAGAGTACACAACCCGCCTTATGACAGGGACTATGCATAATGAAGTAAGATGGGGACAATGGAGAGCTTGTAACTGCTACAGGATGGTAAACGCCCTATCAGTATTTGAAGCGTAGAGGCTATAGCTCTCCATTGCAATTGGAACGTCTGACGTTCTAAGTTACGAATATTCAGTGCACCGCCCAGCATCAGCAGTAAAAATCTCTCAATGCAGTTCACGAACCAAGAAAAGCGAGCAGTTAGGTTATTAATTTTGGCATTTATAGATATGGTTCCAGAAGAATGTAAAGAAATTCAATACCAGATTTCTATTCTTGATGCAAAATATTATTGCTTAATTAAAAATAATCAAGCAATTATTTTAATTAAATAATTAAATAAATTATTTTTATGTAAATATCGTACATTTGCAAGTTTTTCTCTTGTTTGTTGAAAAAACTAATAGACTGTGTACTATTAAATGTGTCACCGGCCTCAGATGCAGCTCAGCAGTCAGTTAAAATGCTAACATCTTGTCTTTGTAGGGCTCTCGTCCAATGGAAGATAGAGGAGACACGAGTATGTGTTAAAATGATTACCTGCTGCCTTTGCCAGTTTGTTGTAGAAGTAAAGACAATCAATCAGTTTCATTCACATTCAAAGTAACAATTTATGAATACATTTTTGAGGAACAAATTTTACTCACTGCTTGCGGAGTGAGTTGTCTGCCGGTTGTTAAATCACTGTCAGTAGAGAACTGGTTGCTGTCCAACTGTTGAAGTGATGCCCCTGAGTCAGCGATGACTGAGAGAGGAACTCCAATTTCGAAATTTTCTCTTGCTTCAACTGGAATGTTAGTATTTGGAAGACGAACACTTGACTGCACTGCATTATTGCCCGCGGTAAACTGAGTTAGTTGGTCGCTGATCGATGATCTGCCGTTAGTAACCTGGTTCGTAGGAGCTGAAGGACCGCTAACTACAGATCCAACATTAACATTCGCGTTAATTCCGAGGCTGGATTGCCGTGCTGTGCTTGCAAGGGGCTGAGCGGTTGTGGGGCTTACTTGTAAAGTTGTGGGTCTTTGAGGTGAATGTGTGGCATCATCTGAGTGAGAATCGTGATTGTTACTGTTATATTTTGGGGAATTTAAGATGTTTCCCGTTGAACTAAGAGCTCCGAGAACATTTATCTGACTTTGAACGTTGACGGTTGGAGCCCTGGCACCTGAATTAACAGCAGGAAGTGGAATTCCAATGTTTGAATCTAGGTCAGTTGGGTAATCTTCGGTGTTTAACACAGAAAAATCTGTTGTTACGGAAAACTGATTCTGGTCGTCCAACAATGTTTTGCCTGCACTGCCTAGGTCTTCGTAATCGTATTCGCTTGTGCTGTCATAGTTATTATCGTAGTTTAAATCGTATGCTACATCTGTGAAATCGATTGGTGGTTGAGTCGTAAGCTCGTTGTTAGGGAAGCCCACAGTTGTTGGGAAATTGAAAGTAGCCGTGTTAGCTGCTCCAGGAACTGGGTTAAACTGAGGGGCCGTTGGAGGAGGGGAAACTGGAACAAATCCTCTTATTTCTTTCGCCACTGACGCCGAGGATTCGGTTTTTCGAAAGGCAGCCGCAGACTTTTTGGTGGGTACAGGGTTAAATTTCCTTGCATTTGGAGGGGGAGTTCTTGGTGCAAATCCTGTGGTATCTACAGCGTTGTTTTGGGGTTTGATCTGAAATTTAGCCAACTGTTGCTTTGCTGCGTTTTTATTTGATGAAAATGGGTCAAACTGTTTGGCTGTCTTAGGAGGAGCTCGAGGAGCAAATCCGGTGGGATCATTCAGTTCCGTCGTAGTTTGTGGAAAAGGAGAGTTTTGTTTTATGACATTGTTCGCAAGTCGTAGAGAGTTTTCATTTCTTTGAGCACCGTTTGAGACCCGCGATGCTTGTGACATAATCGGAGTCAGAATTTCTTGGTTTGAAGCTTCCTGAAGGTTTTGTGGTGCCCCTTTTTCTGTTTCACTCCCAGTCGCTGGCGTTGTTCGTAGTTGGGCGCTGGAATTATTATTGTTCGGAGCATTTGCCAGAGTCGTTCGCTGCGTTACCGTACTTGGGTTCGTAAACAAGGTTGATGGCACTCTAAATCTAGTGGATCCTCGGTTAGGTGATGCAGTGAAAAATTTATTTCGATCGTTTGTTTTTTCTGGTAATGGAGAAAAGAGTCCATTGTTCACCTCTGCAGCCAATGCTTTTGCGAAAATGTCCTGTGTGTAAAAAAAAATTAAACAAAGTGAGAAGCAAAAATTATACATTACAGGTATTAACGTCATTACATTTACAAACAGCAAAATTCTCTCAAAATATCATTGTTTGGCTGATCCTTGTGGAAACAAAGGTTATTGCGCCTTTTACGTCATTGTTACCATTAATGGTCTTACATAGATGTAGAAAGTACGCAGATCCTCAGAATCACGTTTTTGAAGTAAGTTAGAATAATGGGTAGTAATATTATGTTTGTTACAATACATAGAGTGGAAATAATAAGTAGGAGCGGAATTAAGTGACGGGATAACTTGTTTCTTCGTCTGCCGTATGATTCACACTCATAATACTCATATTTTCTGTTGTGCATCCGTAGTCCGCTGAAAGAGTGATTGAAAAACGTTTGCTACATCTCCTTAACAGCTTACTTTTGAATTCAAAATAAATTTTTGATGCAATTTTATCTTCCGTTGAAGATAAACTTTGAACTCCATGCATTTCTACTGCTGAGTGTAAATGGCACGGTAACTAATTAGAAAAATATAAGTTTTCTATAGTAGTTACAAATCTAAAGTAACTATATTAAACAAAGCTGAATTATCATAGATACGTACTCCCTAATTCTTCAACGAATATTTTCAAAATAGAAATATTTAGCCATAAACAGCTTACCTCATTCAAGACGAAATCGTTTGTGTTTTTGTCTCTAATGGAGTTTTGGTGCTGGTGATGGTCCTGATGGTGATGGTCATGGTGGTGATCGTGCTCACCAAGCTTCGTACACTCACCCTGAAGAGTTACAAAAAATTCAAAACATTTTGAGGAAGGACAAAAAAATGTACGCCTATTTTTTGGTTCTGGTGCAACCAACCTTTATTCGCTTCACTTCAAACACTGTTGGTGTTTGAACTTGCTATCGTTGACCTTTGCTAAAAAGGTTAAATATTTTCACGAACAAAATTTTTGATTAGTTCTGCAACTTTTTAGATTACTTGAATTTCGCTCAATTTAATAGTTGTTATGCCTTTTGACTTAGACTCTAGTTGAAGCCATCAGACAGAGAAATGTAATTAGGTACTCAGCTGAATACAGTGTCACATTTATGACGTGAAAAGCAAAATGAACTACTCGGCAGGAACGAATTTTTTGGGAGATTTTGTCAGAATTTAAGGTTCGAAAAGCTACACTTGCACATCAGATCCTTCATTTTAAAGGCCAAACATCCACGTATTCATTTCGCAAGTTTTTAAAATCATTTCACGCATATTATTCAAGAACTGTTGAACTAAGAAGACATCCAGGAAAAGCCATGTTCACGTCAGAACGGAAAGTTAAATTCGCAGTAATGAAATATAACATAAATAATGTGACATTGGGGCGCTGAAACTCTCCTCTCACTGCAACACCCCAGTTTCTGTGCGTAATGACAGCAATTACTAGAACGCAGAGCTCTGGGGTCAAGTGCTGAGTCAAATGCTTCCAGCACATCTGAGAGCGCAACAACGAGGTAGAAGATGGCAAAGAGCAGCAAGATCTTCTGAAGGTCGCCAGGGCTATCTCAGAAGATGTCAATGATGATTACAAGAGTTCAAAAACTCATTTTCTTGTACTACTGCAAACCTACTGTACCTCGGTGACATTTTTTAAGAACCCGTCTCATGAATTCTTTACTGATCTGTTATCCAAGGTTATAAGTTATTATACTGACAATGTTCCGTGGAGATTGAACGAATTTCAAGAAATTTACTTAACTAAATGAATGCAGCCATGTTGTTGATGACAGGAATGATAAATAAGTGCAATTATGCAGTATTATGACGCATAAAATATCAACCATTATTTACATATTAATGATTTGAGGTTGCGACTCTACACTTCGTTAGTAAAGAAGCATGATGAATAACTGTGTGAAAAATCTATGTTTCCCTTGGTACGATAAAACTTGAAAATTTACTAAGACAAGTAGATGAATATAAAAAATTTTCATGGTACATCTGTACTTTCTATTTCAACGCAAAAATCGATTAGTGCTAAACATTTCTTGTCCGCAAAATGGAATTATTTTGGAAGTAATTTGACATTTGAACCAATGAGGCACTCTTTTTGAGAAATATGCTTGTGATATTTCTTTCAGTAAATACTTTTTAACTGATAAGAATGCTTTAGAAATACGATTATTGTAATTACAGGCCCTTTGTGTTGAATTTATATGCAAGCGCCACAAAATCATTTTATCGTAAATTTAAAGTTCAGTAAATGATTTTTTATGTATTTTTAAACAATTGTTAACAGCTAAGTTGTTCATCTAAATTTGAGACTTTATTTGTACATAAAGTAGATAACTATTTATTATGGTATATGGAGTAGATAACCATTATTTATGGTATATAAAGTATATAACCATTATTCATGACTCAATTTTTAAAATTAAATTTTATATGTACTAAGAACCCTTTCACTTACTTAACGATAAAAGAATGTCACTTCTCTAGAAAACTCAATATCTAATGCAAATTGAAATGAACTCAGGTATAATTATGATATGTTGAAACATTCATTATTAAAATTGGTTCATCGAGGAAATATTCCAAGCATCTGCAGTTATATAACGTGAGAGGAAAAAATTCAACAATACGTAATGATGAAGAGCAAGTTCTTGAAATAATCTTAAACTCATACTCTGACAACGCTAACTACCGTACACTCGGCAACAGAAGAACTGGATATATCATAAGTAAGATGGGAATAATGAAAGCGAATCAGTACAACTAGATAACTGTCTCCTAGACTACTAAAGTATTTTTAATTATCTGGGAATTATTGTAACATTCATTTTCATGAACTCTCATTAGTCATTTTTTGTATTTCGACAGTAAATTTCTCAAGGCAAAACTCAAAGTAATTGAGTTGGGTAATGGGATGAAGAGTACCGTTGGTGTTAACTCAGCTAACACCATCCGAAAAACCATCACCATTTCTGTACACCTTCACGGGCTCGGATGGTGCACCGGGACCCTGGATGGAGGCAGAGGGTCTGACTACGTTTCTAAAACAACGAACAGACCGTGTGAACACAGCCCAGTTTTATTCCTCACCTTGGTCGTGAGCAAGATGAAGAAACAGAAGAATAAATTGAGGGGCAACATGATCGTAACTGAAAGAAAAGCGTCAAAAAATTAGTGAGACTGCTGAAACAGACACTTGCATACATAACGCATCAGGATATGAAGTTAAATATGAGGAACAATATAGTAAATACCCAGTAAAATATAGTAAAATAGAGTAAAACAAAGAAATCTTATGTCTGGAAAATTGTTTTAATCACGACCTGAAGAATATAGTACAGATGATTCTTCAGAGCACCAGGTGTTCAGCAATAAAGCTCCAAAAATGGGGTCCGAGGGTGTAAAAGTTGTCACGATCTAAACAAGACATTGTCGTGTCTTCATAGGACGGCTGCCAGCGATATGAGGTGTGTCAAAAATACCAGTACATATTCCAAAAGTGTTCAGTTTGATTTCTTAGTACGATTTCTTGCTGGCTAATTTCTTTTACAGAATTCATACATGCTCACGAGCCTAAGAATAAACATACGTAGTAGTTTATTCTAAGTTATTTGCGAAGTATGAAAGACGTTTTATGGCCAATATATTAGGCCAATCCCAATCCAGCAATGGTACAATTCAAAGAAGAATAAATTTGTTCCTCAATAACACACATGTTTTTAATATAATTCATAAACACACTAATCCCTAAAGTACTAAATAACTTTAATACTTGTTCTACATAAAGTACTTTTCCATTAATACAAAATGTACATAATAATATCATCAGTTTGTAAGTTTTGAATAAAGTTCATTGTAGATCTCATATTGCACCTAAATAAGGTTAACAATAATCGTTCTTGTAATCTTTGCTTAGAAATACTGGGATTACAGACAGTGCATAAAATTCTAGCTTCTGTTGAGGTGAATATCAATTTTGAGGCTGCAAACAAGCGTTAAGATCTTTATTCTGAGGCTGGCAGGTAAGTCGAGAACATGAGCAATGATGCGTTCATTAGCAAAATTAATCAGAATGTGTTAAGAGAGAAAGAGAGAGAGAGAGAGAGAGGGAGAGAGAGAGAGGGAGAGAGAGAGAGGGAGAGAGAGAGAGAGAGCGAGAGAGAGAGAGAAAGAGAGAGAGAGAAAGAGAGAGAGAGAGAGAGAGAGAGCGAGAGAGCATGGATGAGGTTCTCTGAGGTGCGTAAGGTGAGTCTCGTTACGAGCAAAGGTCACGGCTGCGACTCCTCCCAACAGAAGCTGAGGTAAGAGAAGAAGCGCTCTCTGTCATCCAATTAAGGAACCAACAAAAAAAGAGGAAAAAATTCCTCCAACTGCCGTTCTCTGAAAGCTTAATACGGAATTATTTTGATTGCGCGACTGCAATGATCTTCTTGAGGCACAGGATGGGCAACACCCTGGCGTTCAGCCGTGCCTTTCATTCAATTGTGCCTCTGAAAACAAACAGTGGCTCAGCAATCCTCCACCCACAAAAATCAGGGCTATTCAAAACCCTCTCTCCGTTAGAATGAATGCCTTAGGTCAAACATTAAGGCTTTTAGAAAAATATTGGGTTTAGAATTCACGTCCGAGAAATGGCACAAGGGCCGAATAGTGCATTGTTGTGGTGTGAGAAAGCGTCGTACTTATAAAGTATTATCTTTGACCGATAGAAAAAGCAGCAATACCTCTCCGGTATTCTGATAGTGAAATAATATAACTTTATAAATTGAAGCAACTTCCTCTATTTGACGGATGTATTTTCTCAGATGAAGTGAAGAAAAATACTTTCACTAGCCGATCGTGACTTCCACCGATTTTTTTAATGATTTTCTGCTCACGATATTATTAGCAGCACCACATAGTATTTTGTAATGATTGACATTCAAATTCTTTTGTCTTTGAATTCTGAAATTGAAATCATATGTACTGTAATTAGTCCTACCAAGCGTTGATAGTAAGACGTTCATGTATACAATTTAGTTCCTTAGTCTTTCTTTTTGTTGCTATCGGAGAGCCAATCTTCAAAGCATCTCTCAATGAGTTACTGGCGTCGATAGCTGTCATTCTCGAGCTACGAATTACTGCCATAGAATCACTCTAATCATCGCTACGACTGACATTGATTGGGCCAGCAGAAGAGAAAGACTTAATCTATCATTGGATGACTTACTGGTTCGATAAGCGGATGCAACATCCTGGTCAAATATATTTTGATTTCGATGTACAGAATTTTCATGTTTGCTTAGGATTGACGCTTTCTCCTATCCAGTTTACTGCTTTAAGTTTTTACAATTTTTGGCTCGCAGAGGATCTTCGATACCGAGTCAAATTTCCGTAATATGGAGGCTTCGATAAAATAAAGGTGATACTCTTCCCCAATACTTTTCCTACACAGAATAAGTGCGGCTATGATACGAGTATTCTGTTGGGACATATAGTTTACTAAAATTGTAAAGCTAAAAATACTTTATTATTATTATAATTATTTCACTGCGTATGCTAAGTGTTAAGTTTGTGAACTTGGGCTTCTGCTGCTCTTACATTATAAAGATCTTTCAAAATACATTTTATACCTAAGCTATGTGAAGAGAAACTTAATGTCTACCAATAGATACGTATCGTAACTCGCACGCTAGGAAATCATCACAGATATGTACGAAGAACTTCACGTCAGGGCACGGATTGTATCAGCATCACGACTCTACAGCAAACAACTTCTGCTTTCTTGGGAAGCTTTCAGTAATTTAAGAGGAGAGTCACACACTTCTCCCGATGATAAGGCTTATCCAAGACTAATAAGAGTTTCGCAAAGTGGACTTCCGTTGACGGATTGTTGCGTCTTTTCCCTGATAAAATACTGAGTTTTGCAAGTGAATGTAACTATTTAAGGCTATGAGCGTTCACGTTATCATAAAATTGTATTTTGCTTTCCCTGATAAGAGCTCGTAGAGAATAATGACATAGAAAAGTATTCAGCAACATCCTGATCTAAGTGCACAAAAAGGAAATTAGGAAAGGTTTGATTGAAAAAGCGTGAAATGAACCGTAGGATGTTATGAATTCTATTAAAAATTTCGTGCGTATCAATAAAATGTTGCAGTTGAATTTGAGTAGCTATAGCCAAATAAATAGTAACATACTTTTTGCATATTTAACGCTTCTTATAGTGAAAAATGAGTTCCTCTTGCATTAACTGAGAGGCAAGGCGCTGTTGCATATCATTTTTGATTTTATCAAAATTTTGGAAATTGTTTGCTTGTTCAAACGTAAATCTCTGACAAACATCATAAGTTATTCTAAACATCATTTGAACAAAGTAATTATAAAGCATGGTTTATGGCTAGATTGAAGCAGAATTTTCTTTACACGAAAGATCCTACGCAAATTAGACTACGAAGGTTGATCGAAAAATAATTTTTTTTCAGAAATTAATGGAAGAAAAGTCATGAATTTGACTATCACTAACATTCACGAGTTTCAGCATTTGAATATCGACTTTCTATTTCATTTAATGTGAGATTACGAGTACAATTGACTGAATAATTAGGTAAACAATTTTTCTAGAGAAATAAAATAATGTCTACCTTTCATGAGAAAAATCATTCCTGCCAAAAATAAAATTCCTCAATTTTTTAAGCCTCATATTTTGTTATGTAAGTTCACACTACTTAGTGCGTACGTGAGCACACTTTGGAGGAATGGTACATTTCATTAGGAATTAATATAATACAACGAGTCGTTGGTGAAGTGAAGGTGAGATCAGAGTACAAGTGAAGGGGCATCACTATATTTCACTAGATTTTTAGAGCATTGACGTCTCCTTTTCTTCATAGTTTGATGATGACAGTAAGAAAAAAGAAAATATATTCCACTGTTTTTTATTGTCATGAGCAATATGTAGTGTGACGAGTTCATATCTGTATTTGCATCTGAAGCCCCCACAACACTATAAAATCCCCTTGTTTTGCTAAAAAGTGTTCATCACTTTTACCTTCTCTCGCCCAGAAAAGTCTTTCACAATTGTTGCGGAACAAAAAATGGTAAGAAGCAAGATTATCTGTGTGATCAGAGGTAGTGACTGAGTTGCGTTCAGGGATATTTCTCTCTGACTTTTCAATAAGATTAACATATCATCCTCATTGAATATTCCATCTATTGCAAGAAGTGAAAATAAGCTAGATGTCTATGCACACAGGGTTCGATGTTTTCTACGTGAGATCCTCATGAGAGCGAAATAGATGTAAATAAGATGTTGAGCGTCCAATTAAAATGTAACGCTGCAACTTTTAGTAAAGTTGGAGTTGCTTCCTGCCATGCAATGCCTTATTGTGTGTAAAACGCAGGTTTTAAACTCATGTTTTTGCTCCCCATAGCATTCCATGTATTTTTGCATCACACCAAAACGCACATGTATTATCATACTCAAATATTTCTTAAAATTTTCTGAATTCACTAGACATCTTTAAACGAGCTTTGGCGTAAAGCACACAATATTTTGGCACCAGTATCTGAAAATATTTTTTCAATTAGACAGAACAATCTTGATGTTATTAAGCAAATTTTACGAAACATATAGATGTAGGGCTATTCAATACTTCACAGAATGAATAGATAGTTAAAGTTATAATTAAGAAGCGGACCAAAATAAAGTGATAGATTTCTTTACTTAGAGCGTCCCGGACACTAGCTGCTCGAAAAAGGATGAAAACAGATATTTAGTTTAAGGACCAAAATGATACAATATATGAGATGATAAAGCATGATAATAAAAATTACCTGATTAAAAGGAGAGGCTAATATTTTTGAACACAGTTAAAATTATGCCAAAGTTGATGAGCTATTTCTCAAACTCTAAGAATTTGTCTTCATAGGAGTGATGTAGAATTATACATGTATGGAGTGAGGACATCTCAGGCTAGAATGTAAATGATCATTCAGCCTCAGGCCGGTATTATAGCTACGTCAATCTCTCTCTGTTTCTCTAACGTGCAATCAAATCGAAATTGATGCACCCTGAGCTCAACAATCATTATAAATGCAGGACATTTTGCAACCATGACAAACCTACTGAATATAATAAAAAGGTCATACTGAGATACAACTGAGAATTTAAGTCATAGAGAAACAGTTTTATTTTCTAGTTTACATGTCAAAGTACGGTGACACAAAATGGATACTGATGTGTGAATTACTCTAGGGTCTAGAGACCAATTAATCATTTTAGCAACATTGGCTACTATTCTAACACTGCACATTTGAAAATCTTCATTCCTTCACAAAGATAGAGTAAGGTAACTTTTAATATAATGTGGTAAATTATTGCTGAAGAGAAGGTCGTAAGATAATGTGTCTAGGATATTCTTATTGAGCAATGTGGTAGGGTAATGGGATAGGGTAATGAGGTAAGGTAATTTAGTAAGCTAATGTGGTAGAGTTTTTATGATAAACTTAATTTTACCCGCGTATTTCATCTTATGTGTTGAATCATTGTTTACATAAATCTCAATGCTGAGGGTAAATGGGCTTCACTAATCGAGTATAGTACACAACAAACTGAGAATTTTTCAGTTTATGTAAATAACACTTCAGTAAAACCATGTTCCTTGGTTTACTTAGCCAATACTCGTATTGGTGTTTGATGTTGATATGTAACACCAATTACTGATTGTATGTCACGTACATATTTGTTGTTGGAAATACTAGATACAGCAATACGAGAAATTATTATTATTATTATTATTATTATTATTATTGTTATTATATTCCTAGTTCAATACGGGAAACATCATAGTATTGAGGTTTCGAATACTTTTATACAACGGGTATTGCGAGTTTTGAATGCATTCGATACCGTTATATATTTCCGATACTGTAGGTATTGGTCGAAATAACTACCGTGAAATGGCCGATATTACGAGTATTTGTGAAAGTAAATGACGTAGAACAAGTGTTAAAATTATTGATCGTACTGGAAAAAGTATTGGTAGTACTGAAAAATTACAATTATATCATATCTGGTAGAAAATCCCCTTCTCACTACTATTATTGAATAGATGGACACATGTGCACAATTTCTTTACTAAGTTCACAATCCTGTAATCGGAAATTTTTAAGAGAACTTTTTGACACTGAATTATCCTGACCTAAACTGAAATTCTGAGACTTATAAGCAAGAAGCGATGCGACACAGTTGGCTAACTCCCACGCCCTGGAACGTCACAGAAAGCTCGTCTGGTCGAGGAGACTGGCAGAAATTTCATGGTAGAAAGTAATTGTTTGGCCGCTGAACAAAATTCCTTTCCATTCCGTAAAAATTTCATTAGGAAAAGATTAAGCGGATATTATTTTATCGAATTCGAACACGCACACTTTTTTGCGATGGAAACCAACGGAGTTTTTGAAGTACGATGTGCAAGCCTCAATAATCATTTAGTTCTTGCGTGTTCATTATTCTTGAAAGAATTGAAAAAAATTACCTTCAAACTATTAGTATTTTAACATAAACTCACTTTAATCTTGATTTCCTTGTTGGCCTTAGAAAGAATTTATGCGTGGACACAGGAGAGATGTAAAAGAATTCATTGGAATTAGGCTCAAGTACACTGACCAATTTAAGCCTATTTTTGGGCGTATAGTATCATATAAGTTGCACTAAACATGAAGAACATGACCCAAAATCTGACTTGAACACCACTGCATTGCCAGATCCTCCACAACTACGTAAAGTTTAGCCATTATTTAATTCTACGTTCTATTTTAATTTGTAGTTATTTTGAACGTTAGAAGCTTCTAGACATGTATTTTTAAGAAATACATTTTATTCAATCTATGAGAATGATGCTGCAAAACTTGGTCACACATATGGTCAAAGAAAATGCTCGTATTACGCACGAGCTGATGGCTGATTGGGTAAAAATAAAAACAGATTTCTCCACTTCTCAGAGTGAGAATTAGTTTTTATCGAGTTTCATGTTAAATCGCATCTTTCTATTCTCGTCTCTGCCATAATGACATGCACGACAGTGAGATGAGACACATTCGTACCCATGCATTGTTTTTATTTTATGCAAATATATAAAATTCTTGTTGGTGTTCATGCAGGGAATACTTCAGTATTGCGAGAGAAGTTCATTCTAAACTTTACAAACCAAAAGTGAAATGCATAATATGTAAAAGATAAACTCGCTCTGTTCCCTCATATCAGAATTGGTTCTCGTGTGATAATCATTTCGTGCTTGTGCTGTTGAATGGAAATCCTGACAGCTTCAGGTTGAGTACTTGGCTTGTCCTAAATGTTAAGCTTCCATTAATTGATAACTGGGAAAATTGATATCTAGGATAAAAACGATAAGAATTTTGGCTTATAGACTGTTTTGTTGAGGGTCGCCTAATTTGTATTAATTCCTACTTTTAAATGCTAGTAATTCTCCAGACTCCTTGAAAAATGAAGTAGAAGTCTTCTTGCACGTGCATTTCGAATAAAAATGGCGTAAAAACACAAACTCACGATATACAACATATAGGAACAGTTTCTCACAAGAGTATAAATTGAAACCTCCAGTAAAATTGCTAAAAAAATCAATTGAAAATTACATGAATATAAAGTTTCACATTTTGAATTATATTGTACCAAAAATACCAGGAAAACGGCACGTTGTCTAGGAATGAACGTGTACTCAAGAAGTGCCCACGCCACAACCAACACAGCGCTGCACTCCTCAGGCGCCGGAGGCACGCGGCACAGTGAGATGCCAACAACCCGCACTTTCGCTTTTATAGTGTGTCCCGATCCTTCTCCTGGGAGAGCATGTCACGCCCAGCATAGTTGCCCTTCCAAGGAGTCTGTTCTTCCCCTTTTTTTTCCAGCTCAATGAAGCCTCAATGTTTGGAGGTCGAGCAAAATTTGGCAAAATATGTATAAAAAGACAACACAGACGCTGTAATGTGTGCCATATCCGCTCGAAAAACATAACATAAAATTCTACGACTTGATATGTCCAAATGAAAATATCAGAACGTGTAATTTATCTATGAGAACAATAGGAAAACCCCCTCTTTCTGAACTTTGGTTTTCAGACAGTGTAGAAACTTAATGAAGAAACCTTAATTCACATTAAAATCCAGAGAAAGTTAAAAAAACGGAACATAAAAGTTACATTTTAGTTTAAACTTCCAGTTATACATGCGAGCAAAGTATTGACAAATGTATTAATGCCAACCGTAAAATAATCATACCTAATGATCATGCATCATATTCTACTCTACAGTTATTATATTTTCTTTCAGTTGTCAGTAATAATTAATACTCAAATAACCATAAACAAATAATATTCGACCAAAGGAACATTAGTAAACAATGTACATTTATAAACGAGCTTTTAATCACCTTTGAATAGCAAGATAAATGTTTACTATACAAAACATTCTGAGATAACCAATAGTTTCCTACGCATAAAGGTAGCTTATTCCTCTGAGTTATTAGAAATAGTTCAGTAAATAAACAATTTTTCACAAATATCTCCTACGCTCATTGAAATTAAGACTATCGACAGATGGACAGTATTTAGCAGAGTGTAAATTGAGTTCATCTACAGGCTCACTTTATTTTGCAGCGTGTAACACATAGATCAAAGGTTCCCCTTAATAAGTTTTATATTTAGACAAAATTTATGTCACACTGATTTTTCAATCAGAACTTAGTACACATTTACGTTTAGTACACCATTCGGCAAACTAGACTGAATAACAGAGATGAAGACAAGTCCCATTTATTATCATATTAAAAAGTTTTAGGATGTAAATTTCAATAGAAGAATAAAGTTATTGATATTGTAACCATTGATTATTTTTCGAGGCAAAGATGTATGTCTGACAACACTGATTGTTAATATTAGTTGTAACATTGTTATTATTGACTCTAACAGTGTAAATATTGATTGTACTATTGTTAATTTTGATTCGTAGTTCAAGAAAATCAAAGGCGTTTTTGTCTACAAGATATCATCCCAGTAAAGTTAAAACCGAAGTGTGCTTTTACCGATTAAACACAGTGATATTAGAATTTTAGCATTTTACAAGTACTTTACTTTTAGCTCCAATCCAAAGATGGTTATTTTAGCTAACCACCTCAACCAAAAACCAACCAACACCGTTGCTTACATGTCTTTACGATAATTTTAGCAGCGCCTCTGCCCTCGTTACTGTTTTTTTCGTTGCCTCAAAAATAAATTGTCTTTTATACTTCTCGAACGCTGAGACCTTGATGTCTTCGTTGAGCCTCGTATCATTTTGTAGCTTAGATTTAAACATCAATTTTCTCACATTGAATTTTCATGCTGAAAGGAATAGGTATTGAAGAAGAAGATCAAACTGAACGAGTTGACCTTCTTCGTACAACCTGTCTAGTTTCGTACAAAAACGTTGAATCGAAGTTTTTCTATGCTTGCATTCCTGTGCGTGTAAAACTTCAACATTAGCTCTGTTATTATAAAGTAGATTATGTGGTAAAAATTTTACCCAGCTGTTTGACTTGCTGGCACTTCAACAAGGCATACGTTGCAACTAAGTAAAGTAAAGTGCCTCCCGTAGAATACAGAGAATTCCTAAAAGCCCTTCAGCATATCTGTCAGTAGCTCAAGGCTCCAAACTCGATTGCAGTGCGTGAAAGGAGATTGCAGGATCGAGCTCATCTTCGTAGGATAGTGAGAGTGAGTGGTCGTCTGACTCCTTGTAAGCTGGCCAGAAAAAAAAGGAATCGTACTGTTGCTTTGTATTCCCTGCAGCAGTTTGTTAGCGTCGGTTGCTTCATGTACGAGTATTACTTGGTGATGTAAATTTGAGCGATCCCAATATGCTAAAACAGTTAATTTGCTCTTTTCAAATTACTGAGATGTGCAGTTTGATGTCATTATCATGCGTGACGATATCAAGATTCAGGAAGATAATATTAGCGGAAGAGGGAAGCAATGGCGTATGTCACGCACCCTCGTGCACCGAACTCTTCAAAGGAACCAAAATTCGATGCGTCATCCTGGAGTTATGCGTGACATCCTCTTGAGAGAGGCCACGGCTGACTAAGACAATGCCAGAGTGTAAAGGATTGTTGATTGAATTATCAATAACCTTCAAATATTACGCCTACGAAATTATACCTTCAAAAAACAACGCTTCTGTACTATTTCAATGGTGTGGATTCGCTGTAATTAATTGAATAAGTTCTGAAAAAAATGTTTTTGAAATCTTTGCACTAGCTCAAAAAACTACCACGTCGTTTTCACATGAGCACTCATGGTTTAATATTACAACTATAATTATAAAAAAAAACATGGTTTTTACGAGCAACTCTTGGACCAGATTATTACTCCCCATGTTCTATAATTCCAAAGAAGTATAACTTCTGAAGGATAAGCCCTAATTCTCAATGAAAACCTCAGATCACTCGGATTGCAACAAAGGTTCGCTAGAAAAATCGAAGTTCGTCAGTGGGATCCTCCATTGCACTAAGATAACTCACGCTCTTTAGAATGCAACAAGAACGTCAACACTTTATTATGATAATATCTATAAGTAATATATGGAAATTTAGCTGTTACCGGTACTAACTATGAACATTTGTTGAGTAAAAGAATAAATATTGAACATATTTTAACTTCACAATGTCACAAAAGTCGCACAACAACACTGGAAAATGTGATACATTTTATCGTAATTTCCTGTTTTTACAATCCTCATAATTCAAATTTCACATCAGCCCAACGATGACGTTTGAATAAGTATGCATTCCCGTTGAATAAAATATTCAATATCTTGCATTATTTATTTTTATGAACAATTCCGAAAGGGCTCGCTATTAACATGAAAATATAATAACTCAAAGCGTACAAGAGAATCAAGTTCCCACTCTGTGTACGAGTGCAAGTGATGACGCCTCCAACCAGGCGTCATCACTCAAGACACTCAAGCTTCATGTTGGGGCCATTTTTGTAAAGAAGGGATTTTTAAGGAACAAAAAAATACATTTATTTAATGCGTACGAGTACATACATCAACTCTTCCCCTCTGTGCATCATAATAATTATGTATATGTACTTGATCAGGGAAGATTTTAATTAACAATCAGAGTTTCATTTTATCACTTAATTACACCTCAGAAAATTTGATTAGCTGGAGGAGATCATACGTGCTTCGTTAAAAACATATTAGGTCGAAGATTAATAAATTGATGTGAGTTGTGTATAATAAATGAATTCGGTTGCACAAAACAATTCGCAGTATTAATTACTATTGATGTAAGGGCAAGAATACTCTTGTGTTCCACATGTACATACCTTTTCCCTACGGTTTACCATTAGATGCATTAAAGGTTCTTGTTTTACCTTCTGGACGCTGATTAATAAATGGAAGCCTGTGTTAAGTTCATGCAATAATGCTGCATTACTCAGACCAAGTCACTTCTTGGCTCCCAGGAAACAAAGTCGTCAAAGCTCCCACAGAATGTGAGCGCAACATTCACTCGAGCGTAAAAGTGAGTCTTTAACATGGTGATGCGCTTGCAGAAATGCCTCTGATGGAAGTTCCTCAGCTTCGAGGGCGTGCCATTGCGAGGGCGCACGAGTGTCAAATTAACGGGTTTCCTTCACTAACTCTCCTGGATGAATTATAACATTTTGAAGGCAAACTTGATGCCAGGAACGTTAAATTTTGCAGAGAAACTTGTTATGCTTTGTGTAAATTTGGCGGCTGATTAATGTGGGTAATTGAAAACTGGCGTGGAGTGAAGCACTCTTTTCTTATATTCATGCATAAAAACGAAATCTTCCGATGAAGTAAAATATAAAATTGCGTCATCAAAAAGACACTAATAATTACGATGTATTACTATTTATTATTGGGATGCAAGATTACTGAATCAGATGCTCCACGCCCAGCAGAAGGATCATTGTATCCGAGCAGCAGTTAAAGCAGAGTTTGCCCGAATAATCCCTTAATGTTCTTTAGGTATTCTTAGCTGTTGAGAAAATCCAAGATCAAGTCATGAGATTTCTTTAATTTTTGAATTATTTAAGTAAAATTATGATCATTTGGTGAGAGTTTCTTCTTTTTTTTGTATGACGGTTAATTATCCGGTGATTCGACCTCTATCAACAGAATTCTTCCATGCAAACTGTGCTATTAATTCTGAGTCGTACTTCATATAAGGTTGATGGAAACTTGTCATCTATTATGCTGAAACATTTTGAGTACTTACGAGCAGTATTATGAAGGTCATGAGGGATAAACTTGTGATATAATGTATGCGATCGAAAAAAACCAAATGAAGGCTTTTTTCAACTTTTGAGGAATTTCTGAATTTGAAAAGCAATCGAGGAAAACTAAGATGAGGAATTTATGTTCAGTAAAAACGAAACAATTGAACGCTTTCAACTATGAAATAATGGGACAGCATGATGGGAGCAACGAGAAAACGAGCTTTACATTTTTTTCTACACACATAAAAGTTATACTGTTGATACATTAATTGACTCGACTTAATTTATGAGTGCATTGTAAGTTCATTTTATCTTTTTAATATCTCTGGCGTGCAAAGTTGTAAACATTGTGATAGATAATCGAGCAGAAAAATAGCACAAGAAGCATTGAGGAATTCAGGCAATTACGAATTAATGTTTGCATGCATTCTCTCTTCCCTGCAAAATAATAACTAAAAATAATGAATGACAGCTACAATTTTTAGAAGAGGGGTTGAAATTTTCCATTTATTCCTTGACTTCTTAAAAAAATAGATGAATTAGAGTTATACTTATTCCTAAAGTACACAGTCAACAATGCATTCAAATGAATTGACGAACTTTTAAAGCAACTTTAAAAGACGTGTAGAATTTCTCTTTTTTACTCATTTTACGCATGAAGTTGAACTTTGAATTTACCTTGAATACATTTGCGTCAAATGCTCTGTTTTTCTTGAATTTTTACTTAAATTTTGGGTGGACATACAATGTGAGTACAGAGCGAAACGCTGCATGGTCACGCAGTTTGGGATCATTAAAGTCTGATAGTTCAAAATTTTACCGGAAGACTTCATCACCAAACGCCGATTTCTGAGAATGAAGTTCAAGGTAGACAATAAGGAAGTTGACTGTACAAGTTCAGCATCGGTTGGCGACTTCAACACAGACTCACAGAAGAGTTTTTGTGACATTTCATGGGCAAGTTTGCGTGCGTGTGCCTCAGCGCTGGCTGGCCACGGACTTGTTCAATGTCTTCATCATGATGCCATTTTCTGGCAAGTCTCACGTGAGAACCGAATAAGAACTCACTGAAGTATGTTTGTCTGTCATATTTGACATTATGAACTCTACCAAAACCAGTTTCATTTTCATGTGACCGTTTCATTGTCGTGTCTTGAGACATTCGCAGAGCTGTAGTAACTATTGGCACTGGTTTCTCTGTCACCAGCAGTGACAGAGAAGATAATAGTGACAGAGAGACTTGTAGCCACAGAGCCTAGTAGTGAACACAGAGAGAACAGTGTCCACAGAGAGACCGGTGGTAACAGAGAGATCAATAAGGACAAAGCCCAGTAGTGACAAAGAGAGAGAGAGAGAAAGACACCAATTATATCGAAGCCCAGTAATGACAGTGAGACTAATAATGATAAAGCTCAGTAGTGACAGAGATCAATAAGGACAAAGCCCAGTAGTGACAGTGAGACTAATAATGATAAAGCCCAGTAGTGACAGTGAGACTAATAATGATAAAGCCCAGTAGTGACAGTGAGACTAATAATGATAAAGCCCAGTAGTGACAGTGAGACTAATAATGATAAAGCCCAGTAGTGACAGTGAGACTAATAATGATAACGCCCAGTAGTGACAGAGAGATCAGTAGTGGCACAGTCCACTTTATAATAACAGAGAGACTACTAGCTACAACAACCAATAATCTCAGTTGCCGTATCTCGAAGTCTGAGGTGTCACTTGCATAGAAGGACAGGGACGAGAGGGTTGGGAACCGTCTTCCTCTACACGAACCCAACTTTCACTTAAAAAAGCAACTATTTTTCTAGAAAGAAACCATCAAGGAGAACCATTTCTATATTACTGTTATTCAACGTACACCTGAAGAAATAGGTTCATTTTCCTACCATTGTTTTCTTAAAAACTTACTAAACTTTACTATTTGTTCGAATGTCATATTGAATTATTTAATGTAATACGCTATCGAAAAATGAATAAGTAATTTTCTTTACATTCCTACGGACTTTAAAAAGTTGAAGATGAATTAATAATACGTCGTATTGTGTATTGAATTTAATTTATTCGTAGCGAATACAAAACCATATTCACAATAAAATGGCTCCTTGTCCGGTCTTTTCATAAGATTTTTGCAAGAGATAAGTCTGACGCGCGAAACAATTTCTATTGTTGAGATTTATTTGAATATTTCATATATACCGTGTTAAGTATTAACACTGCAAAAAGGTGTCAAAAATTTTCGCTTTAAATGTCATAACGTCTATAAACGACACAACTATCAATGTTCAGCTCAATTATAGAACACTGTCCGGGAGCTCGACTCAACTCTCATAAAGCCAAAAATCTCTCACGACAAATCTGAAGACCCGGCACGACTTTTTCCTCGCTCGAGAAACGTCCAAGAATGACAGACAAACTGTTAGGATTATATAGGCAGCGCGAGAGAGCTCTCTGTACACCACGTCACGAGCCGTCCGGTTGGTGCGCTGTACTTGCGTAACTGATCGTGGTGGGCTGAGGACATGATGTAGGGTCAGAAATTTCTTCTGCTCAAAAATAGATCTTCGAGGTCAATATAGGAAATTCCTTATTCTCGTCTTTGAGATCAGATGTTAAGGAAGAAAATGTATTCGATGAAAAAAAAATTTTGGAAACAATTTTCATTGCTTATCGTAAATGATGTATAAGACTATCAGTTTTATACTTGCTATTTTTTAGATCTACAATGAAATGAAGTCTTAGTATTTGCCAATTAGAATCAACAATGCACTAATCACAACTTCTAAACTACCTATCGAGAAATGCATCTATCCCTTTCAACAACCACGTAAAACATCACGGACTACTTAGAAAAATCGTCGTCGCAATTTTTGACATCGAATATGTCCCAAGGACTTCGAAGAAAAAACTTACATAGGTGGTTTTGACAAGCCTTTTTCATGAACCATTGGAGCCTGGGTGACATACATCGAAGGCTCATCTACGATGAGGTGTAAGCAAGCTGTATATTCCAGGGGCTACGTGCAGTTGTGACTGGACGTGTACTTGATGAAGAGTATTTTTATTGTTATGAAGAGTATTTAAAGCTAAATGTGTGATTTTCCAATTGATATAAATTATCGGTGCACTAGGTACTTTATTTCAATATTTTTCTATTTAATGTTGCAAATTACCATTTTATAATAAACTTTGAGAGATAATCTGTACAGGCACCTAAAAACTGCTGGCAAAAAATGATACCCACAAGTTTACCTCTGTATGAGATTCAAACTTATGTTCTTCAACGTAAGTTCGAAATTTTTTTTGCCATTTTATTCCGTTGCTCTTTGGAACACTTTACTGAAATTGATTTGGATTTCACAGATACGTGTGAAAGTTTTCACACCTCACTCGTGAAAATGATAGAGGCAGAAACTTGGTCAGAGATTAGAAACCTAAATCGAAGGTTAACTATATCTTCAGACGCATTTATGTATAATTCCAGACGACCAACATTCCCCTAGAGCAAAATTACGTCACCTCTGTCATAACGCTCAAGGGCGTGAAGCAGATCGTTAGCAAGCAAGAAAAGGATCAAGTTGATTAGGCCGTCATAATCTTTAGAAAGGTTTCTCTAATTTTACTCTAGAGTGAGAACATCTGAAGCTGTGTATTCAGGGTGATGAGTCAATCTAATTTTGAGTTTTCATAAAATTTTACATCCAAAATTCTTGTGGAATTTCTGAATGATCTATTCACTGAAGCTAGCTGTTGTACAATCTAAAAACTCGCTGAAATGTGCGTACACCAAAGTCTTAAAACAGAGACGTAATTTTTAGTTCCTCTTTGAATTTCAAACCAAGCCTCCGATCTATTTATTCTAATCGCTAAGCCATGGTATTTGATTAGGTCTCGAATAACTATCAATCGAATGAGAGAATAAGTGAACGAATCGATAATCGTGATAATGAATGCTTGAGTTTCTGTTAAATTTCATACATAAAAATATGATTCTCATTAAATCAACTACTAAAACAGTTGTTCTCAAAATAAAAAGAAAGATAAGAATAATATGAATCGGTTATATATCATTTTAGAACAATATGCGTGCAGAAGTTACTTTCGTGGCAACAACATCGTAGCATATACTGTAGTTTAGTTGATGATTGAACATTTATTGCAGTTCTATGTAATATGAAATTGTGAAAAACTTTTAAGAATAAATAATTTAGCAGGCTGCTAGGCTTCATTGAGGGACTTTGAATTTCCAAATGCATAACCTGAACAATTGATTCAACTTATCTGAAACCAAGAAAATAATGAGTCTCTGGGATGCAATTACATTTAATGATATATATGTTTTATACATAGCAGAAAATACGACTTCGAGAAATTTTCTTGCCATACGTAGTGCATGGTATCAATAAAAAAGATGACAGTATAGTTTTGAATTCATAAGTAATATATAACAAGAAGTTGTGTACACATTAAACAATAGTCACTGAAAACTCATCGTTATTTTATAACTACTATAATTTATTATCAGAGTACGATTTTTACTTTCTTTGCTCTTTAAATAATGACAAATTATTCTCAAGTTTAAGTTTTCTCCATGGAATAACGTAACTAAGGAAAGATAATTTTCCTTTGCCTTATATTTTTCCAAAGATTGGTTCCGCGTTCTAGTGATGCAGCAAAATTTCTCTACTCATTAGCCACACATCTCAATGCGAGTTCTGAATATTTTTATTTCCAGGTTTTACTCCTAAATACTGTAACATGCTCAGTCTTAAATTATTATTGTCTTCATAGTGACGCAAACCGCTGATTGCAAGATATGTCCCCTACCCTAATAAATTTACTAAACGTGGCAACCCTTAAACAATTGGGATTCTTGTCATGTGTTGGAATTTATTCCATACTTTCTCCTGCTTGAAGTTTGGCGTGCTCAGAGAATCCACTTGACGCAAAATGCAAGTCATGAGCATCTCTCTCGTTTAATTTGCACCTGCTAGCTTGATCTCGGACACGAGGACGGGAAACTCCGTGCGGATCAACAAGTGTAGCCCCGTCACTCTATTCGACCACGCAGGTCTTGACGCATACCTGATTGCAGCAAGTCAACACTTGACCCTGATTCTCAGATATGCAAGTTATTGTTAAGGAAAAAAATTGATATAATAATGCAATAAAACAAAAAGAAGGATTGCTTGGTACTTCATTGAAGCTTTTGGGAATTAAAATATGACTGTCGATATGGTTACTCTCTTCGACTCCTCCAGGATGTGTGCCCGGACACTTTAATGTGATTGTGACGTGATTATTTCTACAAGTACTGACTACGTCATGAGCTACTTCTACATGATGTAGCTTCTGACAAGCGCATGTTATGCTCACTGAACACTGTTTGAGGTATGTGTATCCAGTATCCAGGAGGTATGTGTATCCAGTATCCAGGAGGTATGTGTATCCAGTATCCAGGAGGTATGTGTATCCAGTATCCAGGAGGTATGTGTATCCAATATCCAGGAGTGCGCATCGTGGGCGAGACAAACTGGACCCATTTCGAACTGGGTTAACATTAATGAGTTCAAACGTTGTGAGACATATTTTTAGTATTACTGGGCTTAAATTTAATCGAAATAACTACTAAAATTTTATTTAATGTGACTAAACTTAGTTACATAATGGCGCTCCATCATGCACCTACAACTCTTGATAAAGGGAAAACGAAAAAAGGCCACTAGATTGTTCGAAATGAAGCTAAACCTCTTCAATTCGTTGTAATAGTGCTTCATTGAAATGCACATCCTCCTCTTGCAGTACAGAACTAAGGCTTTGTACAATTCCCACGCACTGCTGATTGATATGAGCACAACAGAGCCTAATTTTATCCCTTCATTGGAACTGCCGGCCACAGGTTCATCAGTGTTATAAGAATTCTCTACATTATGAATGGCAAACATTCATAACGACAAGATAGCAATTTAGGTCGTATTTGTCCAGCGCTAAGTGATCCATTATTTATCCTATCATCGAGGCGTTGACAATCACGCTCCGTAAACGCAGGTGAGGCAGGAGAATGATTGTGCAGGAACAGCCAAAGCTCTCATTTCAAAATCTTCGCTCTTTAAGAAACGTCCTTGCCACAATCACAGTCATCCGCCACACTTTTTAGTGAGTGACGAGCAATTCTTATGTAACTTTTCGTCATTGAAATCTGTTATCTGGATCTCCTGAGCAGATTAACGGGAAGATTTGAGGACGTCCAGTGCACTGACCGAGACTCTGATGTGTTTGCCCGCGGTCACGCCCTTTCGCAGTGCTTCTCTCATGACCCGAGAGTTTTCATTGCAACCAACAACTGTTTGTTAAGTGGAGGCGGACGAGAGAAAGGAAGAGACGAGGTTGCGTGTACGGCCCCCACAGTCTCGTTTACTATTCTTGCGTGCTGAAGGGGTCACGAAATGTGTATTTTTCACAGCTTTTTATTTCAACTCAGCACTTGTCAAGCATTGAACTATTCTGGAAAGCCCACGATCAGAATTTATTGAAGGAAAATTTTAAAAATATTGTGTCTTCAGCGCTACCAAGCATAATTTGTATTCATCATTTTTATGTTCGTGCAGTCCTGAATTTAAATCTCAAAAGCTAGGAAAAATACGATGGGAAGAGAGCTTTATTGTCTTCTAATGTTTAGTGCATGTCATTGACATTGCTTACCCAGGCAAGCAAGAAAACCTTCAACGGGAGGAACCTCCATTAGTCACAGCAATGAAATTCGATAATGGATCCTTCTTGCTGTACGCATTTGATATTTGAAACTCTGCAAGAATCCCCCAAATGACCTCCTTTTCTCCTTTTTCAACCTTTAGTTTAACTTCTTCAATGTCTCTGCGCCCTTGATCGCATCCACGCTCGAAATTGATTAGACGAGGCTTTCGAGCGCCGAAAAGAAAGACTTTCTTTGAGACAAGCAGCTCGATAAGGCCGCTTGTCTTCTCGAGGACCAAACGTGCCACCTGGAACAAAGAGAAGTCCCTCAGATTCGGGCACAAAGACTGGCGGCTGCAACTACATCTCCTTGCCGCAGCTGCGATTGAAGATGTGCCGTCAGTGTCACTGACAAGAGATGTTGTTTTTGCCATGTTTGCCTCAATTCAACATTCAAACATCGGTAAATGACCAATACTGAAAAATTGTTTATGTTGTTTTAAGAAACAATTTAATTTGTAGACGTAAATTTCATTAGACATAAGAAAAAATGCATCCACGTTCACGGCAATATAATCAGTTCCTAGGTATTCAAGTCTATATTTTAACATTTCCCAAGAAAGAACATAATCGTCAGAATTGGAACTACACTTCGTCTTTTAAAACACTTTGTCTCATACATGGAAATAAACCACCAATTTTTTACTTAGCTAATATTTAAAATTTTCATAAGAAGAACACATAAGAAGGCGAGCAGAGTGCAATTTTTGAACACAATTTATGGAAAGAAATAGACTATCATTTGCAATCAAAAGTAAATTTTTTATTTTATTCTTTTTTACCTGGCTATATCTAAGTCATACGTTAAGAAACTTAGCAAAGACATTTATTTCATTATAGATTATCTTACGAATTTTGGTTTAAAGTACTATTTTATTTTTGACATAAAATTCGCAGCTATTGAATTAACTTGCCTCTGACACAAGAGTTTTTAGCATCCCTCGTTACATAAGACGAGATTATCAAGTAAAACATTTTGTTAACTATATGCATTAAAGTCATTATCACAGTCCTTGTTAAAAATGGTCATTAAGGTCACTACGCTATAAATGCAAAAATGGAGCTTTGAAACCTCGGGAAGGAAAATAATGGCAGCTCCCTTGGTTTTGATTGCCTAAGTTGTCTCAGAGTAAATATAAATACTGCTCATTTAGTCGTGCACTCATTGACATCGGAAATAGATTTGTATCTACATAGCATGTTAAGAAATTCATATCCTAGCCAGAATTGCAGGCTGAACTTTTGTACCTACTAGTTCAATTGACAATTTTGTACCTTATAGCTGGAATTTAAAATACGAGTGTTAATCGTGCTGTGATAATTTATTCTAAATTACAAATGACCACTCTGAATAGAGCCAATATCTGAGTCAATATTGCTTCAGTGTTACGAATGATGCGCGTAAAATTGCCTTGATTAAAACCAAGCAGGTCCCGTCATCTTGTGTACGTATACGACACTCGGGCACAAGGTTCTGTACACCGTATTTTCAGGTCCCTACTTAGGATCGTGCAGACTATTTATGGGTTCGCTGGAAGTGAAAAAACGGCATCGTTTTTCAGTTGCAGAACTCATAACAGATATTTTAAGCTTGATTTCATAGACTTGATATTTGCTTAGCACCGAGAAAATCCCACCGAAGAGCGCAAGCTCGCAGATTGAGCAAGAGTCTGACAAGAAAGCTTGTGTGTACAGAGGTGAATTTTCGTTAGGTTTGAATGTTTTGCGTTGACTTATTTGATTCTTTCTCCGTATCCTTTGTATTTGCGCACACACACGCTGGAGCTATTATCTTTCCTTCTCATATTGACGCTTTTCATCATTTTAAGAAACGGTTAAGTCTGATATTCACGAAGTTGCCTTCAGTTAAACATCAAACAGTCACTAACCTTGGTGGCGGCATCCAAATAAAGGGCAAAATTTAGAGTAAATAGCAGGAAAACTAGCCTCTGCAAACTTAATACCAATGAACTGCACTAGACTTATTTTCTTGAACTCTTTTCAACGTTGTAAATACAACCAGTTCTAGGACAGAAAAACACTGTATATTAAACTAAAAATAATTATTGTTATCAGCCATTTGAATGGAGTCACCATAAACAAAGCGAAATTACAAAAATGCTATTTTAATAAACATATTGAAAAACTGCCATAGGATGCAAACTTAGCCTGGTAAATGGTAATGTAGTAAGCTTGGAGGAGGGAGGAGGGTGGCTGGTAAAGTAATGATTAGTCAGAAATGAGAAAAATTTCAGGAGGAATGATGAATGACTGCTAAGTTTATCTCTTTTTCTCAACTCTCGAAAAATTAGTTAGTTCTGTAGATCACATCAATGACAACTTATAGGCCATGACCTGTTCAAAACCTCTTTGAGTTCAAAATGTTCTCAAACGCGTCTGCATTAACTCAACAATTTTGTCTCTGAGGATGAATTGAACAAATGATATTCCTGAATACCTTCTTGTTGAAATTATTCTAACAAATATAATGAGCAATTATCCTTATATTGCTCCACCCAAAACTCTCGATCGTTACTACCCAATAAGTGGGACACTGAATATTGAGAAACGATTTCATTATAATCGTAAGTTTCGCATAGGCGACGAACAAAATTTTTGGATTTCGTTTGCAATCACTTTTAATAAACATTTATCTGACTACGTATAACCTATGCATCACTACACGGATGAGCATCTTTTGAATTGAGGCTCTTGTGTCGTGCAGAAAACGACCGTGAATTAACCAATCGTTGACACTTCGCCCATCTCTTAATATGATCGTCATGTTACATGTTTCTCAAGTTAACTCCACCTAACTCCAGTGCACCTACGAATAATGGTTGAACTCATAATAATTTCCTTTCAAGTTCACTCTTGACGTAATAGAGCGGTATTTACGGATGATGCTGCTGTAAGAAAACTCTCAATGAAATACAGTCATTAGCAAAGAACCATTTCTTGGCTTGCCTCATTTCTAGTTACATTTGTCACTTTATCGCCATCACACGAAATCAAGTGCTACTTCGTAGTGACAACCACAGTGATCAAGGTTCATACCGGCAACGCATGAGGGGTCATGTGAGTGTTACACTTCAAAAGAAGACGACAACGAGAAGATACAATTGAAGACGACGATACTTCTAATGCGTTGACTGTTACTACGACCTCGGCCGATGTTCATTAATGCGGAGGAAACCCGACTTTTTATCCTTCTTTAATGGATGGCCCTTGAGAAGCACCTGAGTTTGCGAAATCAACCGAGTCACAGGGACGTACACTTGAAAGGAGAGAAGTCTGCCAGGAACTAAAGTAAGCGTTTGTTCATGCACTTCTCATGGATATGTTGTGAGAATTTTACAAAGTCAAAAAAGTGCCTGCTCATATTTTCATTCATATGTTACACCAGTGGTTCCCACAGCCTAGTGTGATAAACTCGGATAGTACAGTTGCATAATATATTTAGGTATGAATTAGTTACATGCAATTCATAATTGAAACGCAAAATCCGATATCTAAAGAAAAGGATAGATATCTAAATCCGATTCTAAATTTTACGTTCAAGGGGTTCTGAAATAATAACTTCACCATAACTTAGTAGATGTGTCAACACTCGGTACTGATTAGAGTAAAGAATATCTTCATTATTTATTGAATTCCATATCAATGGTTTTTTCTCGAAGATTTTTTGTACAAATTTTCGTAGAGGTTCTCAGTTTTTGCCTCATAAGCCAATTCATAAACTGAAGACGAACATGTATTTATTTATCAATAAAGAGTACCAGTGTATATAAGTAATATAAGTAATTAAGATTGACCGCTGGTTCAATAGTTTTGGTGAGACACCCTCAAGCCAGCATACCCTCAAGAAACTCGATTTTGTCTCTGGCAAATATTTCTACCCCCTCATAAGCTTTACTGTGTGATTGCTGAAGTAATGTAAGTAGCAGATAGATACTGAAATTTATACAATATGAGAATAATGCAATCAAGTACAGAAATAAAATTCTTAACCTTTCAGAAACAAGACCAAGCAAATTAAAACTATTTATTGACAAATAAATGGATGTCAAATAGTTTTAGTAATTTTCATGTTAATTTATTACTCACACACAATTTCTCTAGTCTTTTCTGTTAGTTTTCACTAAAATGCCTATCATTGTGCAATTATTTTTTGGAATGAATGTTTAGTAACTCCGTTTAAGCTGAAAAACTCGTAATATTTAAAAATTAATCATCCTTGAAATAATCGTCTCACATGACCCAACAAACATGATACTAGCACGCAAAGAAAACAGTGAACTTTACTTTCAAGAATGTTTTCTCCCAGATATTTCACACAATATTTATCAACAAGTTTATTTTAAGGATTCACACATCTTGTGAAATAAAAGGAAGCTCTCTGGAATTATCTTTTATAGTTACGCGAGACGAAGAGGCGTTCGTTAACTCGAATGATACAACAAATGATCACAGAAAAATTTAGATACAAACCATCTCAAAACATCGCTCTTAACTGAAACAGCGAGATGAAAGAGTGTTAATCATGAACTCGGGCTCATTTTGTGCGACAAGTGTTGACTCGATTCTTTTTCTCGCAGAAACTATGATAGAGGAAACTCACCAGATGATCCTTGAATACACGTAAAAACGTTTAGTAAGTCGGTCATAAACGCAGATGGAGGTTACAACACGACAATGACCCTGAGCGTGACTCATTACTTGCACGTGGAAAAATTAAAGGAAAGAATAGCCATTACAGTCACTCGGCCATAATCCAATCGAAAATTGATTCTGAGTACTATGGGTGAAGGTCATTGCCAGGCATCTTGAGAATGTTAAAGAAGAATAAATAATCTGTAGAGAAAAATGGCGTTAAATCCAACTTGAATTCTTAAACTTACTTAACTTGCATTGTGTGGTTGCAATTCAGGCAATGGATATGATATTGACTGATTTTCTTATTGATTTTAGTAAACTACTCAGGTGGATTTTAACTCTAATGTTCAAAAGTGAGAGTTGCTGAACATATCAGTAGTAGTCATCGGACGACTACTTCCGTCTAATTTAAAGGAAAACACGGGATACAAAGGATAAGACTCGTTTTAAAGCAGTGCAGATGTCATCGTTTTAGAATACATTTATATTCTTAAACTCCTTTCATTGGCGTACGGGCTGATTACTCTCTAAAAATAATGAATAATGAGCACGTTCTTTGCAAACTTTTTATATGCTGTTAGACGATATATTTACTTAACTTAATTTGCCATCTATCAGAGCTTTTTCCATGTTAGACGAAAGCTATAATCAACCAGAATAAATGTTTTCCAGACACTACTCTCTATAACCTAAACATCTGAGATAACCGGTGCATAATGTTAGATTTCTTGCGTTTTATTGGCCACTTATGGTTACGTAATTTTTATTTCCGCACTTTTGAACATTTTTTTTATTTCTGGATATTGATAGGACGAATTACAACAAAACCCTCATAACGTGCATTAAAAGCAATCATGTTTCTGTATACAAATTGATTTCAGGAAATGTTGTTAGGTTTAAGACCTTGGTAGCCCAAGTAGGCGGATTTCCACTGGGCCGTTTCGATCATTTATCCTGACAATGAACTTCTTGAAAAATAATTAGTTTTTTGAAATACTTAGTACCCGCCTACGAAGCAGAAATAGAAGAAAGCTGTCACAATATTCGTTTAGTGCAGGGGTCGGCAAACTTTTTTACCCGTCGACCCCTTCATAGGATATTTGTATTTACATCGACCCCCTCCATGCCATTTTATCGTATCGACCCAGTAAGCACAGAAAACAATAAAATGTAACATCGTTAATAATTACTAAAAATTGATACAAGTAAGTATCCAGTAAAAAGTATCGCGTGGAAGGCTTGAGAGTATCTTCGGTTCTCTGTGCTGTGCATGTTTTGTGTATGCGTCGTCTGCACACTCCAGACATACACACATACTGCGCTAGAGGTAAGGCTTTGAGTAGCTGTCACTAGCGCATGCAGTCTCGACTGCGGTTACTGCATTGTATGTAAGCAATTGTTCACACTTAACATTTAATTTGATTTACAACATATTTATATTGAAGTTTTCCATTTTTATTTTGTAGATTGAAATTTGACCAAATTTAATATTTTTCTATAAAAAATGTATTTGTATCCAAGGTCTTCAAAAATCTAATTGGGTCTTTTATTTTCCTTAATCGACCCCCTTCCGACCCCCATAAATTTATCGACCCCTTGAGTTCTGTCCTCGACCCTCAGGGGTCGATATCGACCACTTTGCCGGCCCCTGGTTTAGTGCATGCCATTCACGTACGTATACTTCGTATTTATTTTTTACAATACTGCTTTTCTTGGGAATTAATCAGTGAAGGCACACATGCATGTAGAATAAGCGGCGAGTCAGCAGCCTCTGTGAGCGATTTATCCGTCAAGTGGTAAAAGCTAATAAGTCGTGCGGTTTTTCGCAACGACAGGGCTTTCGAAGCGACATAATTAAAAATCCTCTTTGTTCCGAGTAATTTATTTTCCTAAAATGAACGCTGATCTCAAGGAAATATTTTTTGCATGTTTCATATTTTTTCATTGTCTAAATCACAAGTAAAATGCAAAAAATTGAGAAATTATGTTTAGTTGGAAATCGAAAGGACTTGCGATCAGATTAGAGAAATTATACGACCTTGTACTAAATGTGGGACTCACGTAGTGACATTTCTGGCAAAACCATTGCTTCTCTGCAGGTCTGAGAACCAAGTCATTAACATCAGTGGGTCAATTAAAGCGCTATTCAGAAGTCGGCAACATGCCCGTAATTTTAGCCGGGCAATTCGCTTACTGCATTCATGTCCAGAAACCGTGACGCGCTGTCTGTAAGTACCGTAATCGACGGACTTATTCTTCTCTGTTACGCGAAACAAAAAATTATTCAAAATGTACATGCATGAAATTTGCATCTGAAGACCAATTCTTTCAAGGCTTAGTGTGTAATAGTTAATCATGAAGCTGAATAGTTTATTGTAGTCGGACCCAGAACTTTAAAAGGAGTGATATACATTTACTCTAAGTAGACATAAGGCTTATAAAATTTGATGAATGTTCTTTACGAGGTTCACACAAAAACTTACTCACTTGATCCTTCTTTACATCACATGCGTTTTTTTTTGTTTTCAGATCCTGATTTCTAGCAAGACGACGTATCTTCTTACCTCTGTACTCTTCAAAATGCTGATTGTTTTTTGAGTGCTATTTCATTAATTTACTTACTTCACTTACTTTCATTAATTAATTAAAACATTAACCAATATTAGTGTCGAAATTTACGACTGATAGTACTGTCAATATTGGGCAGTTGAAAAATTTCCCTCAACGTGGTCGTACATCCCAGTAATGTCAATGAACATTTAGAAACATTTGTATGTATGTAACTCTTGGAATTCGATTCAAAAATGGATATCGCTCTTGGATATCGCTACATAATTCATGAACAAATATAGTTAAAACTCTATTCAGCTTTTTTGAGGTTATTCAGCCCTTACACATTAAAATCTTACTTCTGTGTGTCTGCAGTCTCTATTTTGAGGACAATTTTGACAATTTTGTGAGCATTTATGTGCTCTACTGACCTCGATTTTACAATCATTATGCGGAATAATCTGCTTATCACAATTAGTGCTATACAACTAATATTAATCTTTTAAAATTCATCTAGAATGCGATTTTGCATGTTTTGAACAACATTCAGTGTATGCATAAACATTGAGATAGAGTCATACAGTGAAATGAGCGAGTTTTCTTATATATTGATTCGTAAGAAAGAGTCGAAAAATATTTCAATTTGGGGATTTTTAAATTAACATGGGTGACATTCAGACTTATTCACTTACTTCTATTGATTTTATGTCTTTAGACTACTACCAGGGACTTCATGGATGTAATGTACACATGAGCGATAGTTTAAACACACTATGCCAACTTGAACTTCATCCGAATGTCGCATTACATCACTCATCATCTATTAATTAAAATCAAAAGGAAATCGATAAAACACCTGCGGAGCACAGAATACTCAGATTAATGTAGAAGAAAACCACACTCGTCATCAGCTTCATGTACGTAAAAAAACTTCAGATCTTAGGCTTTGATAATTGTGATCCTCTCAGGGACCTTCTTATCTCTCTTTTAGGTACAAAATAAAACGCCATCTCATGGAAAATTCTTGAACTCAAATTGCTGTTATCGCTGCGTAAACGGACTTCGTGGAACTATTATCGATCAAAATCAATTACTTATAATATATTAAGATAAATAGAAATAGGGATCGTGCTCTCTGCTGATAGGATTCATTGATACTCGTCTTGGAAGGAAGATGTTCATAATACTTGCCTCAGTCGAGGCATTGCTGCGCAAGTGTGTAGTTCCAGAAAATGAGCATTCGAATGTGACCGAAAGCAGTGTTTGAGGAAGCACGAGTCGCATCAGATATGGTTAGTTCTGATAATGATCTCTTTGGCGTGACCAAACGATGTCGCAAGTGAATGAGGAAAGTCGTTTTCGTAGTTCTCATGGAACAAAAGTGTCCGAGGGTTTCAACAGAAAAAGAAACGTTAAACTAATATTTTTTATATTTTTCAGTGTCCTTCGATATTGAGGGTAATGATTGTCATTAATATATAGCTCAATTATTATCTGTAATGTTTGAACGGGGATGAATTTTTTTTAATGAGGGGTGCGTCATCCTTGTGAACTCGCACGTTTATTAAGGCATGACCATCCACATACAGCTCATCTCTTCATGATCCGTGATTCAAGCTTTTCTTGGGTCCAGTTTGCTAGGTAAAATACCCAGTTGAAATATTCTTATAATGACGGACAATATAAAAAGCATTTAACTGCACTACAGTTCAAGTAATTTAGTTATTCTCTTACAAGGGTATGTTAAATAATTTTTCATCGGAAAACTTAAATTAGTCTCATCTAGGATCACTTATTTCTGAACACAAGAACATGTATACTAGAGTGGAGAAGATATTCCTTTGTATATTGGTTGTTTTCTTTGATTTAATTGGAACCCTTTAATCTATCTCATTAGACATGTGTCTCCGTAGGTAAGCACCGTATTTATTGTTAAGTACATTGTGTGAGTAAATTGTTCAAGAACACCCTGTATTTCAGCTCATACCATGACCGAGCATTTTCTTCTTGGCCGGCAGGCCACTGCGCTTGAGGACAAACACCTCATCAATCCACCATCCTCCGACATCGAGCGCCCAGTTCTTCTGCAGCAGAAGTGCGGTCTTTGCTGGAAGTTGCTGTCACAGAGTGCTGGCAGGAAAGCTGCCAGGCTGGAAGCGTGTTCACACCTCTACTGCCTGACCTGCATCCTGCAGTACTTGAACCTGCATCGTTGTAGGACTAGGGAAGGCAGCCTGCGGCATTACGACGGTTGGAGCTCGCCTGTCACAGCGTGGGTGCCCACTATGAGCTGCCATGAATCAGCGCATTGTGTTGGGTTGGGCCTGGCCCTTCCAAATTGAATAAAAGTGTTTTAATTGGGCAATAAAAACTTGGTTTGTCAACAGAGTGTGATCAGTGAAGTTTGTATCATCTTCTTACCTAATTTCTAGAACAGTTTTTGAGCAATTTTTTGTGATGAAATTACTTCACTTATTCAAAATGACATTGACTTTTCCTTGTTCGAGAGTGAAGATAATCAACGTGGTGGTACTTTTCATTTTGTAGCCAAGCCTAATAGCCAATTAATGTTTTTGCGTTATGTGCCGGTAAACTACAGTAATTCCATTCTTGGACTCTGCATTAGGACAATCCAGCGGCGAGTGTATTCTTTAGTTTCTACCATCAAAGTCAACACCCGTTCCTGCACGGGATATCAGCTCAATTCATAAATAAATTATAAGATTTTAGCTCACTTTGATACTATTTTAATTGGTAGTAATTGCTTGACATCATAATACATATACACAACGTTAATGCGTCATTACACTTCTAACAGATACTCGTGTTTGCAGATGCAGTCATGAATTTTTGTTAGATCTTTTTGAATGGCACAAATTCATGCACAATCTATGATAAAAGCTTCGAAAATTTGATCAGTTTCAAGAGTTCGCTGTTAATGACAGAAGTGGGAGTTCTTGAAAACATAATTTATTGACGAGTTATCTCAATCTCTCACAACGGCTCACTAATGAATGACAATTCATTATCCGGCTGAGTTGACCGAAATCTTTTCGGGTTATCACAACTTGTTACGTCGTGGAGATAAATCGCAGTCTTTAATGACTTAAATGAGTGCTTGTAAACACCTACAGCGAACAGATCTTGTCCAAGCTTCACTTGAGCGTTAAAGCAACATCACTCACTTAAGTTCTACTTTTAGTCGCTTCTGTAATATTCTATGTATAGTGGTAGTAGTAGTAGTAGTATTAGTAGTATTATTATTCGTAGTGGTAATAGTTTTAGGAGTAGTATTAGTATTAATATTAGTAGTAGTAGTAGTAGAAACATAAGTTTGCTAGCACTTCAGGGACTCGATATTTTTTCAGAATTTTACGCTATATGTACATGCTTTTGTACGCTATACATATATACATGCTTTGTACAACAAATCGACATGGGTACGTATTAGAAGATTCTAATGGAACTTAGACTTTCAATTTATACATTTTTTTTGAAGCAGAGACTGGGAAATTGGATGTTTCGTTTAAAATGAATAATGATTATGCCGTTTTCATTGTGCTCGAATGCTTCCAGCCCGTGCCCTATATGCGGCGAGGACTTCGGCCGCTGCAACTTGGTCACGCTGCTGGTGAAGAAGACAAACATCGCCGTCAGGTTTTGGCGCTGGATACGAAATTTTTTTTGCATCTGCAAAAAGTCGCAGCGCTCACAGCTAGACAGTGAATTGTGAGGTCACTTTGTGTGTACATAGTTCTTATACGCATACTCATTGTTGAAGTTTGTTTTAGTTTTTCGATTTTACTATTTCACGAGGCAATTGAAAACGGTATTAGCATTCTTAGGCAGGCAGGTAGACGCAGAGAACAAATATCATAAAGGTTTCTTGTCATACCTACAATGGTGAGCAAAATGATTTTGAAGTCAGCACACAACACAAACTGTGCTTTGTTCCCATGATTTAAAGCATGAATTCATTCAATTTTTGAAAAATTCACCACAACTTGCAAAACTGATAACGTCCTTTCCGCACAAAACGTTTAGTGTTCACCATTGAATTCGAAATTATTAGAATTACTTCCTATTCATAAATAAAGAACTAATCCATTTTTTACTTTAGATGTTGTTTTCTAAAATTTATCCTGATTGAAAATCTCAGAGATCGAAAATATTTCAAATTCTTGATGTAGACGTGAAATCTCCCAAGTATATCACAAATGGCCCATTATCATGAGTACAATAAGGGAATTTATGAATTAAGGAATATACTTGAAAAAATTATGATACATGGTGGAATAAATTTATGAAAAATCATTTACTCAAACTAAAAAATGAAAATATATTATATGATATGTTATTGAATTTATTTATCATAAGCCTCTATTGAGCTGGTGTCCATTCACGTTCATCTTCTGTGATAAGTTTCAAACACTTGGACAAAGTGTAATTTGTCCCTCATTGATACGCCATCAAGAAATGTTCATCATCGTAAATTACATCATAAATGCATCATCGTGTGTGCGGTTCATAAGAAAGATTGAAATCTCTGTTTCTAAATTCTCTGATAGTGCGAATAGATAGTGAGTCAGTTTTTCCTGGCTTGTAATGAATATTCATGACATTCGTGATGCATGCGATGTTAACATGTAACTAGTCATGATCCAAGCAATGTGTGGGCTGGGTGACCATTTGAAAACTGTGACCATATATGTATGTTGAGAGCAAGTTTCAATTATTCTACAATATTATCTGAATACAAATTTTGGACTGAGGATTTAACGGCTAATCCAAAAGAAAAACATTCAGAATTTTCATTTTTAAATTCATCACTTTTTATCTATTTAGAAGTTGGAGACGGTTAAGTAGTAGGACGTGTCTGCTAGAGCACTATACATTATTCACACATAAACGGATGCAGTGGTCGGCCATTTCGCCCAGGCTCAATTCTAAGGCAAGATTAGGACAATTTTTAGCGTATTTAGATATGTTTTTGTAGATTATACCACAATAGACGTAAATCACTGTAAATTCCAAGACAATATTAGGCCGGGGATTAAATGACTACTCTGCTATACTAACTCACACCAAATTAATTACATTTCTATGTGGCGAGTCTGCTATTCAATTTGTACATCTGGCACTGAATCACAATTCACATGACAAAATAAGAAATAATTCACTGCATAGCTCTACTCAAACTTAAATCTTACTTTCATTTTCAGCTCTATATAACCACGTATTTTTTATTAATCACAAATTGATAGTTACAATACGAATGGTTCTCAATCAGTGTGTATCGAAAGGTAAAGTTGGCCGTTCGCGAGTTCAAATAAGTTTTGTCTTCACTTCGAGGCTTACTGCCCCTCTGAAGTCCACAAGTTCTGTAGAGGTACAGCCTTCTGGTTAAGAACTACTTTCAATGCAGGTCACTGATGATAATGATCACTTAATCCCAGTTGGGGATCGGCAAGAGACAAAGATTCTTTCTGCTCGAGTTACCATTTTAGGGAGAGTTACGTGTGCGTATTTGTTCCTGGTTGCATAAGACGAGCAACTGGAGATGAATCACTCTGTCAGCCAGCCTTCGTGAGGGGTTGCGTTGGTGCCCTTCCTCTCACACGGACTCTGCTGAAATAAAAGTCGTTTTTTTTGTCTCAAGTTCTTGTTCTGGTATTTGAAGTTTATTCATTTGAAAATTAAAGGAAAATTATATACTCATAGCCTACAGAAACGCTTGAAGTTTGATGGAATACTTAACTTGTGCAAATGTTTGAGACTGTACTATAGTGGATAGTGCACGGAGCGTTTCTCAGCAGCATGGAGGAGTACCTGCATTCGAAATTATTTTGTGTATTGACGAGTTCTGGAAAAAGAAAACCTTTGGTCAAGAACATCTGGAGCGTTTTCGGCGAGCGCATTAAGAAGAAGAATGAAGAAGATTGATTCGCTTTGCTCTGGGAACCATGCAATGCCCCTTCGAGATCTTTAAGCTTGCCTTTCACTTTTTGGCGTTCAGGAGAAATGAAAAGAACAAATATGGTGTAGTATTTATCTAATACAAAGCCTTGTACAAAGAAAATAATAACCACAGCTGTAAAACTTGCATAATTTATGATCATGCGGATAATAGATGAGATCTCTCACTGATGTGATGCAAACACTCACCAAGGGGAAAAAATGGAAAATTTAATGCGCGCGCTTAAGCGAATTTGCCCAATAAAATGACAAAATTTCGAAAAATATCTACTAGTACAGGTGCGTTTTTAGATCACAGCGTACTGACAGACTTTTCTTTATAATATTTTGTGTGCAATGTTGAGAGAATATTTTGACTGCGATTATACTCGCGTTCTGATAAGCCATGTCACATGCAGGCACAAATACTTGAAAATTTTCCTAGGTTTTCAGCATTTAGGTGCAACCTTTGGAAACAGAGACTGGTAATAAGTGGAAAGCAAAAAACATGAACTTTTTCAACGAAATGTAAGGCAATGTATTGCTATACATTTTTCAGCTACCCCATACAATTACAACGCATCCGCTCAGATGGAAAAATTCTTATTAAGGGTCCAGGACGCACTCTGTAGGAAGTTACGCAAATCAAACAGCAGCAGCTGCTCACAAACAGGAGATTGGCTAACGTTCGTTGGGCACCTCCAAGCGAGGAAGCGAAAATAAAGTTGAAACTTAACGCAGATTTCATTCTTGAAAAACGAAACTGCTGAATTTCTGTAAGAGAGCTAAGGATATTCAGTCCGAACATTGAGTTTATAATAGAATTTAACGTTACTAACAATATCATCATGACCTCTGAGGTAGAAACACAGAAATTTTACTAAAAAGAAGGCGTCAAAGGGCCTAAAACACTAGACAATTCTACAGTAACAGGGAAACCGTAAGAGATCGTACAAAGTAGAAATGATCTATTCACTGTCATAAATTATTAGTTCATATAACAATAAACATATTAATTTCTTTTTGCTTCTTTCACTGTGAGGGTAAACTAGACGAGTTGAAGGTCTTCTTAAAATATGACTAATAATCAATTTAGGTGAGAATGAATTTTCCGTGCATTGACAGGATTGCTGTTGCATACAGGGACTGCGACTCAAACTGATTGTGGCTGTCGATCGAAATATATCACTTTAGACTTAAAACAACGGAAGAAAGAAATACAGCATAAAGCCTACCTAACCATAAGATTAAACTCTCAACTGATTCTCACAACCAACGCTTGTGGAATCTGTAGCGTTCTATTGAAGACTACCTGGGCAACTTTGATCAGTTACGATTACTATATCCCTCACTGAGGTAGTGTTGGCTCAAATTTCATTTATTTTTATATGAAAAACTTTTTATTATGTGTATGTACAAGTATTATTTGTTCTATTTCTGAGGGAAGATTTAAGTTAAAACGCATGCATCACCAGCTTGGTCGACTGGTGAGCGAATCTGCTTGCGAGCGGAAAGACCCGGGTTCGAATTCCGCTGCCGACATGGTTGACGCGGCTAGAAATACGGCATGGGACTTGGGTAAAACCACCGAATAATTATCGAAGTAATTATCCGACCCAAGAATGGGCCCGAAGGTTCGTTCCTATAGCCTCATTCTATTCTATTCTATAACATGTCAGGGCATCATAAAATTTAAATCAAACAGTAACAAAAGGAGGAAAATTTATTTTTGAATGATTAAAAGGGAACATCTTAAGACATAGTTTCAATTCAGCCTACACAAAATACTGTTTCAACATCTCAACCGGAGACGATGTACAGTTTTTTTTACTAAAGGACTTTTCCCGGACCTAGACATGTAGACACACCCTAAACAGAACTATCAAAAACCAGCTTCAGGCTTCTTCAATGTCCCATGACATCTGCAGTTGTTGAAAACTGTAGAATGCACTACAATAACAATGAATATTTTTTTATTTAAAATGGAATTTTTGCACAAAATAGTGGTTAGTGAAGAGGCTAATACTTTATTCCTTGTATCCTTCACTCTAAGCTGTAAGGGCGACACTGTCTCACGGTCCTCAAATGTTAGAAGATTTTCTACCTGGAGAGATCTTCCAGTTCTTCCGCGTCGGTGGCTGCTACGACGTCCAGGTAGCAAGGCAGTGGCACGGTGTGGTGTTGTAGCAGCTGCTGGATGCTTTCCCAGGTGCTGCTCATGCAACCTAACACACCCACCGCAACCGTGACTCCACCAACCACCAAGTCTTTGGTTGACGTGATACCCAAACAGCGTGCCTGAACGAGGACGATGAGGATTTTGATTGTTTTATCACAGTTTGTATGGTAGTCACCAGGACAAATAAGAAGTGCTGAACATTGCAATAAATGTCGTTGTTACGTGTCGATGCAGCTGTCTTCAAGTAGTACTTCAATATCACCTCAGTACTATTTTTATTCTAATACTATGGTCTCAAAAATATCGTTAGATTACCTAATTTCAATACTATCTCAATACTATCCTAAAATAATTAGGATAATATAATATTATCCTCCATACTAATTTCATACTAACAATTTCATACTAATTTTTATCGTTATCTAATTACAAAACTATCTGAAAATTATCCAGTCTCAATACTATATCAATAATGTACTTTGGAAGAGGGGTTGAAGAGGAATTAAATTCCACACTTTTACCATCTGCTGTGAGTTTTGAAGCAAACATTCGTGCGTACACATGAGTATAGGTCAAACCTATGTATCGCTTTGGACCTGTGTTCCTTTGCTTTCACTCTGCGTTATAAGAACGTCCTAAATTGTTACCAGGAGTAAAGCTTACATTTCTACCTAAATGGACCACTGGTATCAAAGTCATGAAATTTGGTTTTGAATCAGGCCTCTGTACAGAGAAAGTCTTCGTCCATGCAACGCAGAAAGTAGCACCTGCAGGTGGGCAAGCGGAGCACCACAAAACTGCATGATTCTTTGAAACAATGCAACCGCTGACAAAGATTTTTGGTAATTTTTCTTCAGGATGCTTACAATTTGCTTCATTGAAATTTTAAGGAAAGAAAACGAACGTGATGGCTAAGCTACGTTGTTTAGTTAGCAATATTTTGAACCTCCACAGCTTGCATGAGCTTAAGAAATTACTGAGTGCGGATGAGAACGGTTAGAAGAAGAATTTCATAGGCTTATATTCACATTTTATTTGCTGGTAATATTCATTAATGGAAGCACAACTGACAGCTGTAAGTTTATACACGCTTTGATTAGAACGCGGCTCATGTACGGTGCATGGCTTTGTACATGCTCTGTTCTCGGATTGAAAATCACTGGTGACCGTATTTGAATAAAGAAATACTCCTGAAATCTACTTGTAGTTATCTATATAGGATGCAAGTTTTCTACCCTCCTCAAAATGTGTTACGTGGAAAAGATCTATTGCAAGAGACATGAAAGGATGTTATCAGATTTAATTGTGTAAAGGGAACTTTTTTGTACTGAAACTCCTGAATAATTATAGTTAAAAATACATATAAATTAATCTGGTTAACAATATAAATTAAAAGAAGTCTCATATTGGAAGCAATGAGTTTTTCATTCGAGTAAGAAACACTCAAAAAAAGATACAAATCTTATAGAATTACTCTTAAAGTTTAGGTAACAGAAATCATTAAGTCAATATAACCTTTAATATGATGTTGAAAATGGGTGGCAAGATGAATATGAAGGGGGTGAGAAGCAGGCCTCCCACCAGCTCGATGACGACCCCCAGATGAGGGAGGGTTTCACATAAGAACAGTAACGTCAGCATCAGGCCTGTACGACACAGGACTCGGCGCCACCCAAATGCTGCAATAAGATTCACACTGGCTTTTTTATCGTTTATATGTATTGTTAAACATGTATGTATAATCCATGTTGCATGTATAGTGTAGGAGAGACAGCTGTAGAAAGATTTCGGCGAAGAAGTATCTTGTTGATCGCTGTAAATAAATAGGTTGGATAACCTCTCATTTCGAGACGTTAAATGTCATCACGGACATTTATACGCAGGTGGTAGTAAATAATAGTAGTTTCCACAAGACCGCTAAGTGTGCTTGAGTCTTACTGGTACTCAATGGCAAAACTCATTATTTCTACGTGTTCAGAAATGTGCTTCTATTGAGAGATAATTAACGTAGCCAAAGAATATAGGCTGTTGGAATTACACCTTGCTATGCACGAGGAGTTGTTACTTGAATATAATAAATATTCAACTAATTTTTTTTTATTGATGGATAATAAGAGAGAGAACAATGTTAAGTTTTTCACTTTACAGCAGTGCACAACAATCGTTATCAATTCAAAATAAAGATAACAGCGTCAGCTAAGTGGTTATCGATGAACAATTTTATTCACTTAAATTTGTGTGCTTATTTTCTCAGTGCATTGCCAGAGTACAAAGTCACACAAAAATGGAATAAATAGTGTAAAAGGGTCTCTTAAATAAAATCTAACGAATCATTAATTGATTTCGAAGTTTCAGACAAAGCCACGCTGCAAACCGATGCTAACCTGATGGATGCACTCAGCTACAAGGCTCCATAGAATTGATTAAAACTTTGAAAGCCCCATGGAGCTGATATGAACGAGTCTGCTTTTAAAGGTATATCATTATTTTACAGATTCCTTTGCATGTATATTCGCAGACACAAGTACTACATTATACATTGTACAAGTACAATTATTTGACGTAAGATTTGCAACAGAAAACGAACATGGTATTCTCTCACGCACCTCAGTTGCACGAGCTCTGGCTTGGAACAGCCACTTCAAAAGGAATAATAATTTCCATCTCATGGGATTTTAATAAGCTCGTTAACTGACGTGAACAGCGGATCTCCAGCTGTTCTCATTACATCAATCAATATTGTATTACAAGAATTAATTAAGGTTTCTTCATGAGGTAACAAAGTAGACGAAAGCATAAATTATGCTCACCGTCGGGCAGACCCAGCCATTCCTCGACGTCTTGGAAAAGAGTGTTGGTACTGAGACAGAGACAGATGAGTACCTGCGACACAGACTCATTAAATCTTTCCCAACCAGGCCAATATAAAGCAGTGTTGCAGTGTTAGTATGTTCCAGTCACAATGAGGGACTTTTTAGGGAGGTTTGCTCGACAATTTTCTTTTTTCTCGCTGCAAGAATAAAAATCTAACTAATTAATTTTATGAGATTTTGGGAGTTGACATGGATCTAAAAAGGGAAAAATATAGATGTAACCGTGACTATTTTTAGAGTGACTGAGAAATTTATACAGAAAATGATAGCTCATGGCAAAAGAACAGACAGGAAAATAATGAAGAGGATCAGTAATGTTTAGAATGGAAAGGAAAATGACCATCTCACACTTCACTGATCTTTGAAAACACAAGTTAATTCATAAAAAAAACTTGCATGTCTAGTACATATGTGCATACATACATACATTTAAGACACAACCACACAGCAGTAATGACAGTGAATTTTACTTGTGAAACCTACAGGTTAAATTTTATTCAAATTTGTTAGTTTAGGCTGCACAAATGTTACAGCGACTTTACTTATGCACTTCATGTGTAGCGGCTTGATTCAGAGCAACTGTCACTATAGCTCATGGAATGATATCAAAAAATAGTGGTCTGTTCGAGAATTATTGAAAACTTTCTCTCGTGAGGAATTTTGATATTATACTTATTTTATTGTTTAATTTTCAATTGAATATACGTTCACTGGGTCATCAACAATGTTTAAAGAGCTTCCTGTATTCCACACGAAGCCACAATTCTATCCTTTGTAAACAATTACGAATAGTATTAAAATATAATGTATCAAAGTTTCCTTTTGTTTCTTCTAGCCTTGCGTTGAATTCTGTGAATGATACCGCTGATCTGAAGTCTTAGGACTGAAGAGATCAGACCAAAGAACACAAGTGAAATTATCAGAACTGGTTGATTTTTAATGACTCATGGAGTGTTGGAAATATAAAGGCCAACTTAATCCCGCTGCCGACATGGTTGACGCGGCTAGAAATACGGCATGGGACTTGGGTAAACAACCGAATAATTATCGAAGTAATTATCCGACCCAAGAATGGGCCAGAAGGTTCGTTCCTATAGCCTCATTCTATTCTATTCTATTCTTAACTTTAAAATTTAATATTTTACGATATCTTACAACCATCAGTGTTGACAATGCCGTGGATAACTTGGAGCACAACTGGAAATTGTTAGTTGCAGTGTTCGCAGGCACTTAAATATTATCGCACTACTATCGTCGTAGTCTCACGGGGTCACACAAGGGTTAGTTAGGTAGTAACCTCATATGATAATGAATTAACATAAACACCAGGATTTAAGCTCCGTAACTTGCGCTTAGGGCAAAAGCTTCTTAAAACATTCATCAACTTCACTTCGTAATTTGAGTTTCGCGTACGTAATTAACGCTCTGAGCATTTATGTTCCTGCTGTGCAACACACATTCACAGTCACGTCACCCATCATTTACATATAACAATTACGTCGATTAAACTCGGTTGCCGTTACTTCAGAGGCATTGGGGAACTCAGGAAATGAAATTGCCGTAAATGTCAGCTGGATCACAGCTCTGCTCCAATAACATTTGACAGTTAATGGAGCAGCTCAAACAGCAACGGCTGTACGGTCACGGCATCACAAGCACGACTACGGCAGCACAAGTACGGTCACAGTAACACAAGCACGACCACGACATTACTAGCACGGCCACAACAGCACCAGCATGAACATGACAGCACAAGTACGGCTACAGTAACTCAAGCACGGCCACGGCAGCACCAGCATGAACATGACAGCACGAGTACGGCTACAGTAACTCAAGCACGGCCACGGCAGAATCAGCATGAACATGACAACACAAGTACGGCTACAGTAACTCAAGCACGGCCACGGCAGCACCAGCATGAACACGGCAGTACGGCTCTAATCACCTGCCCTACGATGGCAGCCATGATGCCGTACAGCAGTGGGGAGGAAGGCAGGCTGTTGAGGAGGTTGTGGGAGACGTCGCTTCCCCACCGCACCCATGCCAGCCCCACCACGGGGGTATAGAGCAGCCCAGCGCCTGGAAGGAAGGTTACTAAGAGGTAGAGAGGATTTTGGGGAGTCCATTTCTTGTGGGGGATTCTGGGGAGCCCATTCCATGTGAGGGATTCTGGGGAGCCCATTCCATGTGGAGGATTTTGGGGAGTCCATTCCATGTGGGGGATTTTGAGGAGACCATTTCTTGTGGGGGATTCTGTAAAGGCAATTTCTTGTGAAGGAGATTCTGAAGATGCTATTTCATGTAGGGGATTGAGAAGAGACAATTCCCAAACAGGAATTCAATAAAGAATTTTAAACGGGGCATTATGAGCTTCAGTGACAAGTAATAAAATTCACTGTCTTGACAGAAAACTTCTGTTCAATGAGGTAGATTTATTTCTAGTACATCACATTACTCCTTGCCAAGAAATTGTATAATTCTATGTTGAAAAATTTGTAGTAAATAGTGAAAGCAAAATTCCAATAGTTATTTGGTTAACATTTAGTACATGCTGACCATGAAACGAGTTAAAAACTAACATCAGTGATTTAATGAATTCTTCATTAGCAAAAAAATCAAATAAATTTGTCTCATTCCTGAATTCAGGAGGAACCATAAGAGAAGGGGGTTATTTTTGTTCAATTAATAACTGTTAATTCAGAAATGATATCCTATGATTATTCAATCATATAAAAAAACAAGAAGGTTGTTTGTTAAAGAAAATTGTAAAATTCTCTCAGCTTTGATCTGCTCTGTCGTAAATTCTGCACAAAATGAGAACGAACAAAACGTAACAAATATAAAGCTGTAGAGAAAAATACACAGAAGAAACGAACGAATGGGAAATCAACGCCCTTCAACAGAAACAATAGTTGTACCTAAAATGTTGTCGGTACGTGAGCCTTACCTCCTTTTCCCCCTCTTTGCCCTTAGCTACGCATGGGGTCAAAAAATACACTACTTTCCCGAGACTAGTGTCTCTCGATGCTTTTTTGTACTCCTACATTTTTCTCCCCCAGAATGTGTTCAATAAAGAATACGCTGAAGGCGTGTCTAGCACTGGAGTCAAGTAATTTTTTAATGTATTTCCTTCTGTAATTTAATTCGAGGATACTCGTGGGTTCTTGAAACTGAAAGACAATCTCCTACATATCTCCTGCATTTCTCTCCTCCAGAATGTGTCAGGTAGAGGGTACGCTGGACTCCGTTTTAGCACTGACGTTAAGAAATTTTTTCGAAGTAATTTCATTGTGTAATCTAAATCGAGGATATTGGGGGGTTCCTTGAAAGTGAAAGACAATCAATCTCTCACAGACAAAAGCAGCGGCGACAGCGACACGCATCCTGCGGCCGTTCTGCATGTCACTCTGCACACTCAGCAGCACAGGGTGGATGTCGAACTGCACAAGTGAAATTTCCGTTTCAAATACTAGTTTTATCCCAAGTTTTTCAATGTGAAAATTTCCCTCAATATAAATGTTTTTTTTCGCTTCTGATATGTCGTAAGCCACTCTCATTGCAAGACACAAGCTACTCTCTGTACAACACACGACACTTCCTCTACAGGACACAAAACACAAGCCACTCTCCCTACAATACACAAGACACAAGACACTCCCTCTACAGGACACAAAACATAAGCTACTCTCCCTACAAGACACAAGACACAAGACACTCCCTCTACAAGACACAAAACACAAGCCACTCTCCCTACAATACACAAGACACAAGACACTCCCTCTACAAGACACAAAACATAAGCCACTCTCCCTACAAGACACAAGACACTCCCTCTATAAGACGCAAAACATAAGCCACTCTCCCGAGAAACATGCCCGTAATGTCTAGAGATCGCAAGCGCCTGTGCTGAAATCGGGTCAGTTTGTAATCACATTGAATACAACACTGCATGTGGACACCTCCAGCTGAGAGACCTGTGTAGCGAGAGTCTCGCTATTTATAAGTGGACAATTTTATTTGGGCATCACAATTTTGATGCAAAGTCATAAAAGAGTAATAATTTTGTGTCATTTATTTTTAAAAACTTTAATACAAATTACCAAGTTGCACTAAAACATACGTGATCTTAATTTCGGGAATGCATTTAGATTCAAAAACTCAGCTTGTATGTCTCTAAATTCATCGCTGAGAAAATATACTGGCTTAAAGAAATGTAAGAAAGCTATAGTTAATAATTAAAGAGGAAAAGAAAAACCAAGGTTAAACAAAAATAACTTGGGCTACCAAGACTGACAATTAGTAAAGTAGATTAAATTTTGGCAAATTCATTCAATAGGTGAGAGTTAGATGTTCAGAACTGAATTTACATACTTTCAGCAGCTACTAGTTTCCAAAACAAATTCTACAATTAAATTACAAATAAAATAAATGCCTAAATAAAACTCAATTAACCTAAACTGAACAGTGGTAATAAAGCTTAAAATAAGACAACCAAGATAAAATTTCGGGAAAAAACAAGTTCTGAAACTAGACGTGAATTTCAGCAAATAAATTCAAATATATAAAAGCACGATTAAATTTACGCAAACCACACTACCCGTAGACTGAAAACACTTATTTTGAGCAAATAAGAAGTAATTCAGGTAAAAATGACAGCTTAGACGGACAAGCAGTGATTTTGACGGACAAACCGTGAATTTGACTGACAAGCTGTGATTTTGACTGAGAAGCTGTGATTTTGGTTAACAAGCCGTGATTTTGACGGACAAGCCGTGATTTTGACCGACAAGCTGTGATTTTGAAGTAAAAGATGTTATTTAGAAGAGCAAGACTACATTTTGGTTATCAACACTAGACTTAAGTAATCAATACTGCAGGTTGGTGTAGACTACGAATTTATAATTCAAAACTAGAGTTTGGTGATCATGATAATGGCAAAATGAATATAAGAGTTCAAAGTTTAGTCATGGTGAGCATGTACTTTTAATTTGAGGAAAATACTGTATCTAAAACGTAAATATTTAAAATAATTTTTTTTGCGATAGTTAGATTCATGTGTGGTGTCAGTGCAAACATATTTGGTGTATTGGTGCAATACAACGAAGATTCTTCGATGTAAATATCATTGGTAATAAGAATATTTCTACACCAAAGATAAACCCCGGCAAAGAAAAAATTGCAAACCGACAACCATTACATCTCTAAATATCATGTTATTTATCATATCAGAAGTTAGTTGCAGCTGCGAAGATTTATTTCATTCAGCGAAGAATTTGTTCCGACTTTTTCCATTCACTCGGAGTCTTACATGCTTGAGTCAGACCTCAAAAGAATAATTTTGACCCCTTAACTCAGCCAGACCCGGGCTGAGCCAGCTCAGCTGGCCAGCTTCACCAGTTTGGTCGACTATCACCAGCTTGGTCGACTGGTGAGCGAATCTGCTTGCGAGCGGAAAGACCAGGTTTCGAATCCCGCTGCCGACATGGTTGACGCGGCTAGAAATACGACATGGGACTTGGGTAAACAACCGAATAATTATTGAAGTAATTATCCGACCCAAGAATGGGCCAGAAGGTTCGTTCCTATAGCCTCATTCTATTCAGACCTGGAAAGCGACGGCTCCGTAGCAGTAAGCGAGGGCTCGCCAGCGTGGCCACTGAAGAGGAGGCCGATGTCCTCCGCTTGAACTCAAGTCAAGAGCAAGCGCTGTCATCACAGCAACCGCAACCCCCACCACCAAGCCAGCCCCCACCCAGGCAACAACTCTGCAATGTATTGTTCTTTAATAAACACTTCTGCTATCAGACTTCAAAAAAATAAAATCCGTCAGCAACAGCACAAAAAATTCAATTGCAACAAAAAATTCCATTAACTACAGCAAATAAAATCATTAATTGCAGCTGAGAGCTGTCAACTGCAGCAAGGTCAATAAGCTTAGTTAGTTCTATGGGTGGAAAATATAATTTGTTTGTATTTTACCTGATGAACGAATAGAAATAATCTAGAAATACAAACAGCCTTGACGCAGTTCTGGCGTGTTTGTGATCAAACGTTTAAACTTGTGTTGTCATCATCATCATCATCAAGGAACAAAAGCATAGTGTCTCCAGAGAGACATTATGAAATGCTTTTTTTTCGATGTCTCCGTGATTTTACATTATCGTACATTGCCAAATTTCTATTGTTAAATTTTCAAAAGATATAATTAGTAATAAAACGATATATTCTTCAAAAGGTTCCCAGGTTTTCATCTTGTCAAATGTTTTCATCATTAGCTTAGCTATTGAACATTTATATGTAGTATTCCTATAGACTGCAATGGAAGCCCAAGCTGTGTACGCTGGCGTATGAACAAATGAAGATATCCATTAGTTTTTAATATGATAGCGAGAACAAGAGAAGACAAACGTAGAGATTCCTTTATACTGACTCCTTGACACAAATATGAAAAATAATAATATTGAAGTTGACAATACATCAAGATTGCGTAGCAATAAACGAAATAAAGAAGAAAATTTAGAATACTTCCGAAAGCTGTGCAGTAATTTCTAGGGATTATTTCTCACTTGAGGTCTGCTGGAGCGCCAAGCCACACAAGAGGCAGGAGGAGGAGAGTGAGCACCAGAAGCCAGTAGCAGAAGGAGAAGTCCACCGTCCCTGATGTCACCACCGCCACCACCTCCTGGACGCTCTCGCTCGCTGGAGACGAACTCTTGTGAGTTATTTAATATCCAAGGGATTTGGATAGAAACACTTGAATTCGGAAAGAAAGATGCACAAGACTCAATCATTAGTGCTAAAAATACAACAAGCGGCACCTACAGTTTTCTAAACAAAGTTCATTCAGGTATTCTATGATACATAATAACACATAGCTTAACACGTTAACCGCCACATGTACCACCGGTGGTACATTTGAGGATTTCACTTACCGCTGCATGTACCACCGGTGGTACATTTCCAAATTTTTAATAATTATTTTCAAAAATTAATTTAAAATATTTACGGAAGGTTAAATGATAAAGTCGTACAATGGTAAAGTCGTGGCGGTAGTGACAAATCTCTGATATCAGGCATGGCGGTTAACGTGTTAAGCAGGGCAAACATAAATTTTAGCTGCAATAAGGAAAATGAAATTGTAATGACACTGACGTTGAGTTATTTCTGCATAAAAAGAGATTACCATCAAATCCACGTAGTTCATCTAGCATAGTCATTTATTAACATGAGACGCGAATCTCCACAATCGGAAAAATCCTCAAGTTTAGCCAATGTCATCCATTTTGAACAAATCGCATTAATTAGTAACCGTTGCGTTCTTTTAACTTTAAATATTGTGTAATATTACCTCAAGGCGAGGTTTAATATTACATAGTTGTACGTGCAGTGCATTCATTTTTGAAACCTGGTCAAATTTTGTTGTTTGTTACAAGAGTTACACATTGTGCTCGGCGTTCCCAAACAAATTGTAGTCTGAATTTGGAATCCTTCGAACGCCTTCGGAACCTAGGCTTAAAAAAGCATAGGATTTTGAAAGAACTGAATTGTTAAGGCATTGGAATCCTCACAAGAACTAACCCAGGAGCAGGAAAGGCATGGCGGCGCCCATCAGAGAGATGTCCTGCATCAGCGTCAGGAGTCTGCGCAGCTTTAGCCCCCCAATTACTTCGCCCAGCAGGGGGTACGGCTGGCGGCTGCGCTGGGTCCAGTAAAAAGTTACAGCTTTATCAAATATATTTTATCTCTAGGTAGAATCTATTCAGAAAAAATCTGTCTTTCTGAAAACACAAATTAAATGCTCATATATTTTTAGAAACTAATTAAATTAGGTAGGTCATGTGCCCATTTCCGTTGAGCCAGTGTATTCAATGGTTTGTTATCTATTTGAAAGGTTGTTTACGTTCTGAAAACAGTAACACAGAACGCAATGCGACTTGGAGAAAAGTTCCCGACACAGAAACAAGGAGATAAGAAAATGAACAAACATCCGCTTCTTTTTCGTTCAGGAAATTATGAAATACTTAACTGAATGAGAATAAAGTTGGTCAACGAGTAAATGGTCAATTAGTTTTAGTTGGAAATCATTACATAAAATTGATATTTATGTAGAGTACACATATACGTTAATGAAACTGAATGATAAAAAATTATAGCGCTGCAGGTTCACTCGCTACCGAATATTTTCATCTGCCTTAGCTCGATTCCTTTATGACTAGAATCGAGTCAGGAAATAGATACAAGCCGTTTGATCCATTCTTGGCATGCTACCTAAGTTCCAAGCCCCAAATATTGTTGCCTTCAAGTAGTAACATGCGCAAACCTGTGCAAAAGAATAACTTCATAACTTAAGGACAATGCAAAAGTAAAGCTCATCAGGGCTTTTGAGTGTAGGCTTAAATAAAGGCGAAGTACTGGGATCTCCGGGGTGTAAGCAGATGATATTTGTAATTATTTGTGATTTGATTGCTAATCATTGATGCTTGAAGGAAAACTGCCATTATTTCCCTATAGTTATTCACTCGCTGTACTCTGTATCTACAGTAGATTACTCAAAATTCTCTGTCCTCAATATTATACATGTACATATGTGAAGTTCTAATAATAATTTACATTAGAATGACATTGCAGGTGCATCATTTCAAGCTTACATTGAGGTCTCGTTAATGAGGTTCTGTTTAGATTATTGATAGAAGATATTGGAGTGGAATAGTTTTACCTGGAATTATAAATGATCTGGGAAGACAAATTTTATAATATAATAATTATTAGTTAACATCATACCTGAATGAATGATTGAAAAAACTGAGCATATGAATAACATTAATATACTTGTATCTCAGTATATCATATCTGAATTCAAGTAAAAATGAAGTTGAGGTGGAAGGATCTCATTCTTGGACCCGTTAGCTTAGAGTTGAGAAAATCATAGAGTATCTTTTCCCAACGATTGGCCAAAAGGATCCTACCTGGACCCATGCCCAATGATGTTGGGGTAGAAGGTCTCGGCAAGCACCCAACACTCGCCGAGATCCATGGCCGTGGAACAGATGAGTATCAAGAGGACGACGGCTGTACCCACACCAGCGTAACCTAAAAAGAGTGAATTGCATTACTATACATATGTTTCACGGGTATCACAATCTCAACCACAACCAAAGTATTCCAACAGAGGAAGCATGAGTGTCCAACAAACCGATGTGTTGCTGTACAGATAGGCAAACATGAACGATATTCAAGATCTATCTTGAAGAGTACTTGTGTGGGACGAGGCTATTCTTCTCTCAGAGAGGAGAGAACTCGAGAAAAGAATAATACAAACTTTAAAACTGAATGCACAATTAATTAGAGAACTAGCAACCCAGAGTTTGCTGCAGGCTTTACATATAATCATCACACCAACAAAGAGCTCAAAGTTTACAAATCACCTTTTTCTGACTGAATTCATCAGTAAACCCTGGCCTCTGTCTCACCCTCACTTTATTCTTAGTAGTTATGACTTTAAACAACAGTCTCTGGTTTCATCGATTTTTGGAAGGCATAATAGCAACGAAGAAACGCAACGCGGGGAAAGTGAAAATTTTATCTTGTTCTAAATTCATTACCAATAAATTAGAGTGAAATTACCGAAAAAGTCGAAAAAGAAATTATCACACATTCGATACATATTTATTTATCAGGTGAGACTTCGAAAACAAACAAACAAGTTTAAGAACCCCAATGCCAAATCATTGATTAGACAAACAAAGTTTCCTAATATATCCGCAGCGCACACACAACTCTCGGGGACACCCTAAGAAAGGTTCGTTTTGTTCGTTTTTTATCATTTGACTGCGAGCCTCTTCCGCCGGACAATGTCTACAGTAATGTCTACATTGGCTGCCTATTTTGATTGTCCAAGAGTGAGGGAATTTAAGTCCCCAGTGATTATTGTTAAAATTCATCTGTTATCTATTTTTCGAGGAATTGAAAAAAATGAAATATACAAGTGTTTTATAAGATTTGTTCATGTTTTGCGATCAAGAATTTTGAATGCGTCCTTCAGTTTCACGACCGTGTCACGATGTCTCCCATTATAGATTTTCAACACGTATTTACGAACATGTAGGCAATGTACAGGGTGCGGCAACATCATTTCCTTTTTTCAAAGCGAATCGTTTTGAAAAAAGGAAGTTATGTTGCTGCACCCTGTGCACAAGAACGCTACCTACCGCTCCTAGAGATAGCAGCGGGCAGGGCAATAATGGGCATGACGCCTATGAGCGCCAGGATGTAGCACACAGCCGTTACCACGTCCATGCCGGGCTGTCAACAACACAAGAAAATGCTTCACCATCTAACGAGTTTAGAGAACAGTTGTGTTGAAAAAGTAAAAGGTAAAATAGAGTCTTTACCACGTTTACAAGAGTATTCGTATATATTGCTGTCTGATAAAATTACAATGTAACTGAAAACTTTAACGCACAGGACATGCTGAGTTCAAGTACGTTTTCATCGCTACAGTACTGAAAACTTTTCCTACAGTGTCTGGATTACAAGAGAAAGACACTCTGTCAATGTGACGGAACAGGGAACTTTTCCTGCGGTGTGTGGATTGCAGGAGAAAGACTCACTCTGTCAATGTGACGGAACAGGGAACTTTTCCTGCGGTGTGTGGATTGCAGGAGAGGCTGCCGCTCATCCATGACGGTTCTTAAAGCCTCGATCTTTGGAAAAACTGCTGTGAGGAAACAATATTAGCGAGTGAAACACTATACATCAAGTGGTAGTGTAAAATATTTTAGTAGTCCGAAAACAAGGAAATAGTGGCATTTCAAACGTTAAGATATGTAATTCTATTCTCGTCTTCACTGGATACTGGCGAAAAGGTATGAGAATGCTTTCATCATAAATAAAGTTGTATTTTAACCTCTAGTTAACCTGCTATCCAAAACATGTCCAGTTAGAGTCGATATAAGAGTAGGTCGTATGTAATGTCATCTTGTACTGAGATTTCATGTAACTGACAGTCGGAGCATAAGGAATCCAGTCAAGGTGATGAGTTTTTTCCACACATTTAATGCGAATTCATGGAGTATTGATAAAGAAAATTCGTTTTTAAAATAATTGACTGATTTTGTTTTATTTTTTGAATACTTTTTAAAACAAAATTCAAGATTAAGACCCTGAAAAGAGTCTACATTAGATAAACTCAAGTGAGTATTTTTTACATGATTGAATTCATCAACTTCAATACTTCAATGTGATGGGTTACTATATATTGTTGTGAAATTAATGTTTTCAAAATAAACTAAATGCTCCTACAATAGAAAGATTTTGCCGTTAGCCATTTAAACATTCTACAAAAGTAGTCATAATTCACTTCTTCTATAAATTGTTGACAAAAACCTAAGCGTAAGATGACAGATAAGGTTCCTGGAGGAATTTGTGTACAATTTAGCGAAAGCGTTACGTATAATCATTCAGTTCAATTTCGTAAATATTTAAAAAGTTATCCACATATACTGTTTTCTTCATTTTTTGTTCAAAAAGTATTTTAAGACTAACCAAAGTATAATTAATTCGTTAAAATAATGAAACAAGAATTTTTTCATCTAAGCTGGTTGATAAACTATAATTACGATTTTTAAGTCTCCATTAGTAAACTTCTCCCGCATAACACATCCTCTATGATATCATTGGTGAGTCAAAAATTAAGAAAATATATATGTACATGGGACTGAAATTCTAACTGCTGGAAGAGATAATAGTTGAAACACCTAGATATGTACAAGCGGAGTTGTACACGAAGTACTGTAGAACACCAAAAAACGTATGAAGTTTATGAATTATTCTAAACGTATGATTTAGAATAATTATCGAAGTAATTATCCGACCCAAGAATGGGCCAGAAGGTTCGTTCCTATAGCCTCATTCTATTCTATTCTAAGTAAGTTCTGTTGTTGGGTCTGTTATGAACATTACATTGGAAATTTCATGATGAAAAATGAACAAAATTGGTACAAGCTAATGAGTGCAACACACCGTGTGACAATATGAGGTAAAGTATTAGTAATGCTAAAGTTCTCTGTGTAATACAAATCGTTCTTGTTGTAGATGGCAATTAGTCCACCACTCATTCTGATGAAACATGATACGGAAAAAGAAGAAGAGAATAATTTTTCTAATAAAAATACATGAACCTAACAGAGATGGTTATTCTAGCAAACGAATCGTTATGTTCTAATTATTTATCAGATAAGAACAATTTTCCTTTGGTGAGAATAATGTTCAGAGTATACACATATTGCGTCACCACGCTCGAAATATGTCAGGGGCTTGGAACGTTCTTGAGTTCATCGGAAAATAACATTTTTCTTAAGTAACCATAATAGAACATTTATAAACTTAGGAGTTACCATTGCTTCTAGTTGCAACAAATATCCAGAGTTAACGAAATCATTACCAGCAATCTAGTATTCTGAGCCATCATCATCGCTACGAAAAGAAGTCAATTATAGAAGTTTCAAGATGTGCCGTGATTTCTTAGAGATTATCGGTACCTAAATTTAATATCGATACATTAATATACCTGTTGGGAGTGTTCACATGTACATATACCATTTGCCTGAGGAAGTGATCGGATACCAAATGAAAAATGATTGCGTTAGCTAATGTTATTTGAAGTTTGTAGTTTACGCTTATACGGAAAGTGAATCAAAGGCCATTGCAAAACGCGTAAATATAATGAAATCAAAAGATAGCGTCGAATAAGTGGTTTGAAACTGTACCAGAATAATAAAATGCAATGAGACCTGCTCAACGTAAATGGGTTGAGTGGGTCTCATTGCATGTTTGCCGGCTTGCAATACGGATCTGGCTTATTTCCCTGATATTCGAACACTATTTACTTTGAACGATGAACCATTATGATTATTTAATTTCGGTGTCTGCATTTGAAGTCAAATATTGTACCCATAAATGATTGTAAAAGAGTAATAGAGGTCTCTCAACTGCGCAGTAATGCATCATCAGCCTCAATGTTTGACATCACGTCTGCTAGGCGCGTGAGAGGAACATCCTCAATTGAAGTAAAAACTGATATCAATAACGTTATCGAAAAATGCTCCAATCAAGACTAGTCACTGTTAAAAACACTCAATGCGTGTGCAGTACTTCGTTATCATTGCTGCAGATAGTGATAAGCCATAAGATTCAAAGTTAAGCCTTTCATATTGTCTTGACTGCAGTTCGTCATATTAGTCCGATTAATGCAATAAGCAATAACATGTACGATTATACGATGGATAGAATGAAATACTAGGCAGTAACTAGAAATACAAGGGGCACCACATCTGGCAACCCATTAGTATATTTCACAGTGGAATTTTTTATGTAATTCAGAAATCATCACAAAATGAGTTTCATGCATTAATTTCTGGCAAAAATTCATAATTTTCCTGACGTCGACCGTTTAGTTGGAATTTTTGTTAAAATAAACGAGAAAGATTCAACACATGCAAAACTGTCGAGAAGTTCACGACCGAATAAACTGTTTGTGTTAATCTACTCTATAAAAGTCATTATTTCATAATTTTATCGCGCACTAGCTATATTTTTTTATAGTCAAAGTAGTGAATATTTAAATGGAAGAAAGAACAAAAACTAGTTTAAAAGTACGTGAAACGTCGTACGATAATTTATCGTTAAAAAGTACACACGTTTTCATATATATATATATATATATATATATATATATATATATATATATATATATATATATATATATATATATATATATATATATATGATGAATCCCAACTTATTACTAACTCGCAATCAGAGAAATGTAAGTTTCGCTGGCTGAATGATTTTGATTATCGTAGGTAGTACTTTTAGAAAAAACAAGTAAGGCACCTGAAGTTACAATTTAATTGTGTTCGCTGGTAATGGCAGGGATCGGAACGTTCTGTTCAGGGTGAGATGTCGAGACAGAGGATGGGTAGTCGGTGTGCAGCTAGTAGGGAACATTTATAACACACACACACACACACACAGGACTAGACTCATGCGGAGTTCTTTCCACTTTTCAAGTTGCACACGCGAGTACATTGGAGTGATGTCATACATCAGCTCACACCAGGTTCAATTGATTAAATAATCATTCTCATGTATCTTGGCTCTTCTGAACAGACGAAGACGTTCTCTACTGAGATTGATTAGAATGGCATCGTCGTTGCTTTCTACATTCAACTAATAGTGCGGGGATCTCCGTTTCCCTTAGACGACAGCGTGAAATGAATGATAACAACGTTCAACTTCTGCTTTGATACACAGAGCACAAACAACATCAAAATTCTTCACGGAATACATAAAGGAAGAATTTATCTCTATGTTATTGGTTTACACAAAGGTAATACGAGTTAGAAACCTCTATTAAATTAAATGAGTACGTAAATATGCTTCTTTGCGAGTGTAGAGCACAAAGTCAAACTAACTCGTAACAAACAGCAACGTGCGCTTTGTGTAGATCGGAATGACAGAGTAAAATGAGTATGTTTGCTCTCTAGCATTGGACACCAACAGATGCCGATTAACTTGTAATTATGGAGAAGAATATGTAACCGCTTAGAACTCGAAAACTTGTGCATTGATGTTCTACATCTGACTTCTACGTACGAACTGCAACTGATCTTCCAGATATATTCAAATTACTTTTGCCACTGAAATTATGTTTAAGTAATGAATGTAATAAATAATTGACACCTTGAACTTTACCTCCATTTAATATAAGAATAAACAATAACTTCTAGCAGCATGGCAAACTCCATCATTTACGTTTAGCCGATTATGGAAACCATTCATCAAATTATATCTACACACGAATGAGACCTTCTCCGAACCAGTTAATAATGATAGTTACCAGCTTATCCAACTTAATTCACGATGCAAGGTTGCAATTATTATGAGTGATGATACTCGAGCTGTCCTGTTGGGTTAGTGATCTGTAAAAAGTATAATTTGGAACACTGAATGGTTGGGTATAGCTTTGGATGAGGGTTACGCAACGAAAAGATGGCATGCACAATCGAAGACGAATTAGCTTAATATTTCGATGAGCGTGACATGACGATGTGGTCTATACATTTATGTTGCTTAATGTTTTTGAAGAAATCTTTAAAAATCGTGGTCTATATTTCAGCTTGAAAAGTTTTTTCCTTTTTTTTTGCTAGATATATTGATATTTGAAGAATGATAACAGTATTTTATATTTTTGTGCCAGAATTAGGGAAATCATTGCTCAAATTTTGAATATTGATTATTTGACTAAGAATAATTGTAAATATGATGCATAAAAAACTATTAAATTTCAGTAAATACCGAATTTCATTTTTATGTACAGTAGGGAAGGGTGAAATGTTAGTATCTCATCGCAAAACAATTTTTCTTTAATTGATATTGACTTGATAAAAAAATTTAAAGTTAAAATTTACCAACGGTTTTCGAGCTACGACTTGAGATTTTGAGCCAAAATTTTATTCCAACTACGTATTATTGAAACAACATTCGTGAGACGAAGTCCAATAATTTCCGTCACTATTTGTGACATTTCTTGAATGTCGTTGAAGCAGCTGAAGGAGTCTGACGTGTTTTTTGAAAATGATGAATAATCGATTACTAGTTCTATAGGACATACGCATAATGTAACTTCCTTTGAACTTATTCACAGAGACGAAATCGAATATTTCGTTTTCCAAATAATTTCGATTATTGTTTTATATCTTTTGGCACTGCCATCATCACAGAAAACGCGCTTCTACTGGTGACTTGACCACCATTGTAACCTCACGATATGTAGAATAGTACAATAAGATGTAAAATAAATCTTAAAATATGTGACAGAAGTGCTCAACAAACTTGATTTCTTGCCTGAGGTAAGGGCTTTCAAGACTGAATTGGGCCAAATCCCGGGTTTGGCTAGTTTTTCCTATTTTTTTCTTCGCCTCTGCGTCACACGGAACTTGTAGCTAAGACTAAGCCAGTCGGCAAGCAACACACAGTTCTTCCTCACGACAACTGCTGCTTTTCCATAAGAAAACCTTTTTAGTGATCATCGGACTTCAAAACGTCAAGGTTTTAACTTTGAAATAACTATGCGTAAATGACCCTAAAATAGCGTACAGCTTATGAAAGAGGTCTTTACAAATGAAAATGAAAACATTAGGTTACCGGAACTATAATTCAGGCACGTAAAGTAGTACTTCAGTTATCATATATCTTAGCGTGTGAATTACGAACATGTTTGTTTCTCTGACTTCAACTCTGTAGACACACATTCAGAAAGTCAAGGTGCAATGCAATGTTTGTAATAAGATACATGTCTTCTATGAAATAAAGTTCGCTTTCATGAAGAAAAACTTGATGTCACACGGCGTAACGATCTGTATTCACTTAAATAAATTTAAAATTGGTATAATCTGATAGAGAATATGTTTTTTAAAGTAATTGACTCCTATGTTTATTGACCTTGCTAATACAAGGACCAACTTGAAATATTTTCCTTTTAATTTTCAGCATTGCTTGCTAACGTCTTTAAAATGCGGCTCTTTGGACCATTACTGTAGAAAATTTAAAGCTGAAATATTGTGTGAATATCAACAAATAAGGTAAGGGGTTAAAATCTTTTGATAGGACAGCCTACGATTTTGTTTACATTCATTGCGCAGATTTGTGAAGACAAGTCGGAACTACAGGCACCACGAACGTTCGCTGCACCCAACAATGGCACTTGGATCCTAGTAGTGCGCACAGTGTGCCAGACGTACCGCCATACGACTATATTTACTCCTAGCGTTTCCCAGCCGTGGTTAGTTGGCTACAGTTAGCGCCAGAGTGAGTTGTAACCGGCGTTGCGACATTCTTTGTCACGATTTTTGAAAGAAATCAATTAAACACGGGTGAAACTTTGCAAAATATATAGATTCAATTCGCACGGTGAATTGTAATATTACTTTATTCGAACTCTAACCAAGAAATTACTGTGACATCATGGATCTACAGTCTATTTTCAACGATTTTTCGATTGCGGAGCTCATGGCTCCGTCTTCAGATTTAAGCTTTATGCAAGATGCGAAATTTTACATAAATGATGCACCTGTTCAACAAGGGAATTCGAACTCCACTCAAACGTCGGATGTCTTCAACGAACCTGATGTTTCTATTCAACCACCGCAACTGAACCATTTCCAAAGTTCCAGCATTGTTGCAGAACATGTGGCCGATGACTCTACTGTCACTGAAGTATGCACTACAGTATATAATCAACACTCAGGGACATCAACACTTCCTTACGGGATGAACTTAAGTGCACCTGCTAGCGTCATGCATCCAAACGACGAATTCATTTTTGATGGAATGCTAGATTTCGAGCAGCCAAAGCGCGATCATTCTCCGATGGTTGATTATTCTGATTCTTCTTACTCTGCTGACAAATTGTTTTCTCCTCAGAAGTCATCGCAGCCAGTATTTTCACCTAACTCAAGGGATGCTTTTGTGGCACAAGTACAAGAAGGGCATTATCCTCACGAAGCTGGGATGATTCCATTAGTTGTTGACCATGGGGCTGAAATTCTTGCAGCTGCAGCCAAGAATGAACATCAAGCTCAACCCCGTCAAAATAAGACGCAAGACGTTCTTGTAAATTCTAAAAAAAACATTGATAACGTTTCCCGGAAGTCAAGTGCTGGTCCAAGTCGTCGTCGGAGTACCAAAGGTCCAAAACCAAAACTGCATCAGAGAACCGAGCCGTTCTCCGATGTTGGGATGGAAACGAAACGGAAGAATGCAATTAAAGCTCACAAAAACCGTCAAAAGGCCAAGGTAGAAAGAGAAATTATGGAGGCTGAAATTTCGAGATTGAAAAAACTTCTTCAAGAAAAAGAAGATATCATCCAACGTCTGATTGAAGAGAGACGCGTCGAAAAAGGAAACCGGATTAGGATTCTTCGGGAGGAACTCGACACGCTGACTGTCTCTTATAACTCACTTTAGGCTTATTTGCAATCAGTAAACTTTTCCTAGTTTCTACTCTGAGTTGAAGTTGAAGTTTTTGTGTCTATTTCACTCAATATAAAAAGGAAAATGATAGGTCACAAATATTGTTCATGTGAAATGAATTTTAGATGTTTGACCATATCTATATTTTTATAATGATTGTTATATGAGTCCAGCATCATGTGGTATTCGACAATTTCCAGCTTCTTATTAATTAGCTTGACTTGTTTAACTTTCAGCTGTCATATTGTGTCCCAGTAATTACCAAATTTTTACCCAGATCCTTTGGATTGCCAAGCTACCGAGATTTTTAGAATGTTCGTAAACTTTTCACTCATTTTTCAATATCCCAGATTTCCATTTCTCTTCATACTGCGGAACTAAGATTGAAGTATTGGTGAAATAATGAAGATCTATCTCATTACAAAATTTGCACCAATCCATCCACATGATCACCTATCTTCACTGTTCAAAAAAGCCATGATGCTGCCACGATCACCGATCTTGGTCGCTGTACATATGTACTGGCCGGATCGCCGTAAATATCGTACATTTCTGAGATACACCACCTCAACTAGAGCACTGACAGCAATCTGCTTATCGACAATGTGGCAAACTAACGTTCGAATTTCATGAATATCTTCCTATTTACATAAGCTGAACTTTATGGGTATTTAGGTATTCATTAAATGTCAGTACTGGTTTGGACACACAACCGAAATCCAAACTTGGAGCATTAGTTCATGTTACTCATCAGCTACTTCATTTACCACGTTATAATTAAGTCTCATTAGAAGGTTCTCATGATGACGAGTCTAACGACATACTTGATGATTTATTCTCCCTTGTCTAATTTTGTTTACGTTTGTATTGAATATATAGTAGTACATATTTGCTCTCCTTGTTGGGAATAATTCATTTTTGTAATTTAAAATTTTCAGTTTTTCTTAACTTTGTAAGTTAAGTTTGTTAGTATGCTAGTTTATCAGAGTAATTTAGTTTATGTTTCATTTATATAAAGATATAAACCTTACCTTTCCCCGGGTAAATGCGAAATGGTCGAGCATTCAACCCAACCTTTAGAAATGTTAAGATTCAACTGTACAAATCTGCATGGTCTGCTTAATTTCAGCTTCAAAAGACATTTTGCTTCGATTTCTCTTTCAGTAATATTAGTGTAATTTTCATATGTTAGCTAGTGAGATTATGACTGAACGCAAATGTAGTAGTAACTGCCCAATAATAAATTAGCTGTTTCCCATGTATGGTGACAGTGTTCGTTCTTTTGATGCTGAGATCTGTATTTCATTAATTTCAAGAATTCAGATTTTCGATGCATTTCAAAAGAAATTTAAGTCGTGTATCGAATTTTGATATCTTCTATTTTTCTTAAATACACTCAATTACTTTGATGTATTCTAAAACTTACACGGAAATATGTCGGTGGTAATATTATACAAAATTTATTGCACTACGTTTTCAACCATTTGCATCGCCTAGCTCCTATCTGCCGACGTCTTCATCATTAGTGTATTAAACAATTTTTTGGTTCATATTCTTTTCGTATCAAAGAATTACAGTTAATGCCTTGTGTTGAATTTGTTTACAGATCTATAATATTGATTGGAATGCGTGATTTTGAATTAGTTACCATGTAAAACTGATAATGTCATTATATTAAACAACTTTGTTGGCTGTGAATTTGAGTGTGCAGTACTATAATATGTAGTCATCACTCCAGTATCTGAACATTAGACAATGAATAAGCTTAATCAATTTGTTATGTACGATGTAGTTGCTGCTGAACCCTTCGTCTCGATTTTGTGGTATAATTTGATATGTTGTGTCTGTCGCTACATACGTAATTATGAAGTTACGTACAGGTTTCAGAACAGGTTTTCATGGCTTGGAAACTGCCATTGAGACGTTGGTTAGGCCAACACAGGAAAGCCCATTCATTGTAGCGAGTGTTTGAACTCCTTTGTATTTATTCCTCATTTCGTTCATTGGTATGCATTTCGTATAATCTGTATTGAATCATGCTACTTTCCTGTTGGTTAATATAAAATACAATTTTGTATGTATTCATTTTATTTTAGTTTTCCTTTGTTATAAATTTTATTGTAATCATGTAGATTTTTCTGTTCAGAAATGAAAAGTTCTGGCACTGCTTCATTGATTGTGTAATGTTTCTGGCAGTTGTGAAGACGCTAGTCTGTGTGCAACACATCATCAAGGGCCTTTAATAATAAGAACTGAGTACAAAATGAATCTTCATGTTTATAATGCACAAGTATTTATAACTTGAAAATAACATATATTTGGTCCGCTATGCGAAATTTTTATTCTCAATGATATTTCATACTATTACAAAAAGCTCATACACCGAAGAGAAAATAAAGTCCGTACTTTCTCCTAATATGTTAGTGATGCTGCTAACTCCGTTGTTCAAAAAGCCTTTAAATAGACCTGTTATCCAAGTAAGTAAATACGTTTCGGAGAATGAAGTAGCAATACAGTACTGTTGCTTGCAAGGAGTCGCTTTTATTACGGCTGTTAAAGTCTTGATTTTATTGACCTACCGCATATATGTAAAGAACTTAAATCAATATCAACCTTGGTTCAAAACTTACTATAAGTTTATTGTGTACGAGTTCGTTCTTCGCCATTTGTTTCGGAATTGCAGAGAATTTTCCTCCTTGTCTTATGACTGGGAAGTTCCCCGAAACAGTTCATGATTCAAAGCTTCTTGACGTCACTAGAGAGTGCGGACAGGAAATGCCGTACGTCCGTACGTACTGTGACAAGCAGTTGCCAACAACCACGGGACGTTAATGAATTAAAACGCAGTTTTTCATAAGCTTGTATTACTTTAAAAGACCAGTTCGAAAATTTCACCTCACCAACATTGTTTTACTCTATGTAGAGAGTACGGAGGAAATTATGATGTTTTTTAATATGATTTTATCTAAACGAAAAAAAGCATACGAATTTAGTTCGAAAGCGAGGTTTACGTCACATCTTTTGAAGCAAATGTCATTGCGAAACAAAATATATTTAATAACATTCCATAGCACAAATTAAGAAAGATAAATTCTTTGTTGCCGTATATGGTTAATAAACTTCCATACCTGACTTTTAATGACTTTTAATTTCTCCATGTTGTCGTACACTGCAGTGTATATTTTATCATGTGTAGGCGTGGTCGGGATCAAGTGTTTAGCAGCAAAAATATGATCTACTAAAAATATTAATAACATCATATTTCATTTTCAAATAGTTTCAGAGGGTTTACTAACTCTGATTAATTTACTATAATAATGTGCATGAACATTTTCTATATGAGGTATATAGTAACTCTCAGAGTGAATAGATAAATGAATGTTTGAGATTGCCCAGCAATTGCCACCAAAGCTTACTCTAGTGAATTATATAAACAACATATGGAGCACTTAATATGAATAAAAAATTATAACGCTTAATCAGAACATAAAAATACTGTTCATTATGATCATAAAACACTTCTCATTAGCGTCTGTAAGTCACTACGGCAACTGACATAGCAGTAGACACTTCACAGTGACCTTTAAAAACACGTTAAAGTACGTAAGGTGGCTGAAGAAAATAATGAGAAAGAAGCCACAGTCTTTTTTTGCCATGCGTTATTACAAACATCCTCCAGTAGACGAAAGAGAGTGCAGTCGTATACAAACTTCTTGAACTTCCGTGGCTTATTGCATTAATGAATCAGTAAGATGAAACCAATCGAAAATAAAAACGTTCAGATTTTTCATTCTAAAAAACAATATATTCAGATATTCAGTATTTATTTCAATATTTCTATACCCTAAATGGCACTCCGCTATATGCGTCAAATTCAGATTATAATATTAAAGTAAACCGTGCTAGGTTATCAATGTACACTGAGGAATTTTAACACTGAGTATTTATGAGCAGTTTTCACCTAATGAAAAATAAGTTCACTCATATCTAAAATGTAAATATATGTTTTATAGTCGAATTTAAATCAAACTGTAAAAAATTGTTGCTAGGAGAGAGATTCGTAAATCACAATCAGAGTTTTATACACGTATAAAATAATTGTTATGCACTACCACATGCATGCACTATTCTTGATGGTTCTTTATAACTCGATTTGCGAATGAAATCCACTTGTGACAGCGTAAGTAATGGAAGGTATATTATATTTCAATGTACGGTATGATAAATGGAGTATATGCTTAATGTGAAATAGTCTTAAAAATTCTAGGTACAGTTGAATGATACTTCTGATAAATTGGATTATCATGTTAGTTCCTGTACTCATACACGTTTGTTCTGGTCATCAGTCATCAAGTCAGGGCTTGATAATACAGAGTTGTAAGATTTATTCGAAGACTAAAGATTTGTAAACATAAAACTTAGTGGTCTCTTTTTCCTAAAAAGCTACATATAAATGAAATTTAACTATCAGTCTGATCATCGATGAAGGTAGTGTCTATAAATATTCTCGCCAATCTCATACACTTCCATACCAAAAGCATGATTTCAAAACACTTTTTTCTGAACGAGATTTTAGTACAATTTTCTGCCCAATGACTTTTCGTATAAGGTGAATTTTTAAAGCCACTAAACTTAGTTTAGCACGCACCGCATATAGTTTAACACGTAACCGACTTGCCATAGGACCATGACGTACATGTTATCCGCTTTCTTCACTGATATAATATAAAAAATGGAATATTCATCTTACCTACAATTTATTTACCAACTTAACGTTTAAAAGTTTGATTCTATTTAAAAGTTTGATATTTTATAACCGGTAAAACCGTCTCTTCTAAAAATCTCTTCTACGATTTCTTCCAACTTCCATCTGAATTTTCTGCAGGGCAGCAGGAGAACAAACGACTTCAGAACACGTACTCAAGTTTTCTTCTCCTTAGGAGAACAATTTTAGGGCAATCAGCTGTAAAAATGTACAGTAGAACTTAAAGTACAAGTTCAATTTATCGTGTTCCGATGATCAACACGAGAGTGTTTGTTTACGGTAGTGTAAAATGGAACATTTCAAAGCAAGCTCAAGTTTTGATGCCAAGAGCCATTCTTGGATATTGCTTGAGGTTGGCCTATAACTTTCATAATTTTGTAATTTTATATGCGAGGAGTCTAGTACGCTGTAATCTCCAGTGCAGATACTAATTTATAATCCCATTGTATTAGGAGGAATAAAAAGTCCCCCCGCCGAACTTCAAAGGTTTAAAAAGAAAATATTAAAAGTGTTAACGTTTGCGTAAAAAAGACACGAAAACTTGGATCAGCTTTATTTTTTCACTGTTAGTGCGTGGCTCAGAAACAGAGTGCAGGACAAGTGTATCATTTTTCCGACATGATCGCCAAGTTCATAATGATAGAGATAAAACTAACTTCAATAGAATTATTATAAGGAAATTGACTCTGCATTCATTAGCGGAGGTGAAGGAGAATATGTCGGATACTCGCCTACTAAGCATATCTACAACCTGAAGATTTTATATTGAAGAATTTTAAAACCCTACGTTGTATTCAAGTGTATGTCTATAAGAAATACCATGTTTTTTGTTTACTAAATTTATGATTAAGTACTACATGTATGTTAATGAATGGTGAAATTGATTTAAACGTTGAGTACTATCTAACAAAATCTACGCTATTCGATTCGAAATCTATGCCAGTCGACTGTACCTATGCGCAAATCATCGCTGACACTTGACAGTCCACACGAACTGAAAACACTTGCAACAAGCTTTTGAATCTAATTAATTGACACAAATACGAACCCCGATCATGAACATGAAAAATAAAATAAATATTCCTTAAATTTTTTCCACACTGACCAATTAATTGCTTGAAAAGAAGTCGCTCTGCGTGCAAATTTGATTTCGAACAAACTACAGTAGATTATACATGTAGCGCAACACTAGTGATCCTTGAGTTATATAAAGGATCACTATTGTATTAGAATTATAAGAGCAGATATGAACAAGCTGGTGAATGTCTGATTCATTGTTACGAGTGTTGTATGTGAATTACATTTCATCTTATATAAAAAAATGACAGAATACTTCTTTGAAAATACGTACCCTTCATAATAATTTTCTAAAGGCTCTTTAAAGGTAACATGAAGTTTTCTAAACGGCTTCATCACTGTTCCGGTGTTCTCAACAATCTATATATTAAAGCCGTGCAACATTATTCAAGTAAAATGATATGCCACACGCAATTGAAATAATTGACAGTTCAATGAAAGAGTTCACGCTCACGTAATGCATCGCTCACGTTAAATATTCGTCAATTTCTGTTTTCTGTCGGTATCTACTTCATGAGTTTAATTTACATGCATGGCTGCAAATTATTTCAACAGTTTATGTTACACAGTACAGCCCCGTAAAACGTAGGCGCGTATGACTCAGGAAATTCATAACACTGGTGGTGAACGTTTAGCTCGGACCAGCTACTGTTCAACTGGCCGGGTTGGATCTCAACTGAGATGGAGACTGAGACCACTTGCGCTACTGAAGCCTCTGAAGAGCAGCGTCTCAAGTTAATGCTGTCGTCGCTGTGTGACAGTCTTGTTAAGAAACAAAGACTGTGTCGGAGGCGAAGACTGGCTGCAGTACATGGCAACTCCACGAAGGTAACCAAGACTACACCGAGAGAGTTACCTGCGTGTAACTAACATTGAAGACAGTTTGCGCTCACACTATGTATCGATGTATCGATGCAAATTACGTATCATAAAGCTCCTTTAGATTTCGAAGACGAAATTTTATTCAAAAAAGCATGAGGGTTAGGAGAAGCATGTTATCGAAGGATGTATTTAACATAAGGAGCTTTACAATGATAGGTATTTGCAGTTACATTTCTTCTTTTGATATGTTTTAGCAATTCTACGCAATATTAAAACAAAGAAGAAACCCAAAATGAGCCTGAATTTTCTACATTTTTCTAAATTTTATATATCCCATTTTTCTACATTTTTCCCCTAACCTGCAGATTGCAAGATGACTCTCTTGAAACCTGCAGGTATACACAGGATTTAGCTATAATGGGTTTAAAAAATTGAGAAACAGCTTCACTTTTACAATATAATTGTATAAAATTGATGCGACATGCTTATGGAGCGTAAGTGTAAACGTAGAGTTGACCGACAGAGTAGCCGGCTATGATGATCTCTTCATATCCGTCATTATCCACGTCCCCGTGAGCCATTTTTCCTGACGGACAAAGAAAGTAGCATACGACTTTGAGTACTTGAGAGCATTGTGAAAACTTTTGAGTGCCATGGGAAAGCTAATGAGTGCTGTGTATTATAGACTTAAAACCCTCGACAAACTATCTGAAGCTTGAACTGAATTATGACAACGAGACTGATATAGACCTTCGTCATAGCTATGAATTATGTAGCGGACAATTCTGATATTGCTCTGGCATAAATATGTAAATTCGTATTTGATATCATAATACAGATGCTTCACAAAAAGCGTTTTGTAAATCAACTATACGATGTCACTCATTAAACATTTCAGCATAATAACCCAATGAATATATTTGTTGCTGGTTTGCGAAGTTGTGAACACAGAGGAATGCAAGAACCAGCAATGATGAAGAAGCAAGAACCAAGTTTTGAAAATTGAAGAAAACAAATGCAACGAAAAGGAGGAGATTTAGAGCTTCAGAACGTCGGTGTGGGATATTCAATTCTAATAACTGCTGATTCAGTAAGAAAACTAACGTGGTACTGAAATAACTTAAAATATCTCTTTATTTTCTATTTTTGTGATTTTTTTGCATCTTGTTAAACTTTCCTCACAGAACCATATAACAAAATTTTCACAATCTAAGTTAACCAATTACATTTTGAACATTTTTCATGGGTCTGATTATATTCACTCAATATCTTTTCATCATTCAAATTAAAGGACTAAACCTCATGTTGTTGCACCCTTTTTCCTGACCCTAAACCGATCAGCATGACAGCATTTAACTGATGTAATTTACTCTTTGAAACAATCTTTACGGATAATGGGAGCTTCTTTTAAATATTTTCTCACCAATTGTGGTGTCCATGGTGTCCAGGAGAATGTTTTTGCGGTAAGTCCAGTCTTCGCGGTCTTCTGTGTCGGGATACAAGATGTACATTCGTCCATCATCGTCACCAGACAACAGGATCCAAGGTTTGTGGGGGCTGGAAAACAATACAATAAGCGTCTACTACTGCAGTCCATAGTGATATATTCTTATTTCAGATATAAGCCTATACCAAAAACATGGTCAATATTTATATCAATACGAAAGCTATTTTTGATCAGAATTGTAAACTCATCGATTAGTTGTTTTTCATTAGAACTCTTTGTTGGAGCAACATTGTTGTGAGCATAAACAAATTCTGAGCAGCCTTCATCATTAGCAGAACAGAACTCGACAACGTACAGGCCGTCGTCCCCCAGCTCGTTGGCATAGGCGGTGGAGGGGTAGTAGGGCTTGGGTGTGCCAGGCGACATGGACTCTCCCCCGACGATGTTGTTGGGGATGAAACCATCAGCTATGACCACGCTCTCAAACTCGTCCGTTCTCAGGCGAAAAACATACGATCCGTTTTATAAACATTGCTTTGAGAAATGCATATCCTGCTCGATTAATTTGGCAATCTTTTAGATTGTGTAAAATAGTGACTTTTCAATAGCAAGGAGTGGAGTTTATTTATTTGCAATTGCTTATGATGTCATTAGGCATTAAGAGTGGTGTATTAAGTTAATTTTGTTATGAAAAATGGATAAAGTATTATGTATCAAACGTATTGCAATTGGACGCGGGGATGGCAACATTTGTTAAATGATCACCTACAGGATTAGTAAAATCTGATTTTGGTGCTGAAATTAGAAACTAATGTGAAAAAGAATAAATTTGCAACTATCTTGTGATGTAAATAATAAATCATCTGTATTCTCACATCTACATTTTCAATTTAAACCAACTTGCAGAATCTTCAACATGCATATGGAAACGAGTAATTTTTTTGGGAGAAAGCATCTCAGTATTGCTAAAATTAGCATATTATGATTGTCTCCTGCTTATCTAGGCTGGTGGCAAAGCTAGTCAAAATCGAATTAACCGTATTAATACTATGATATATATGATGTGTAACCATATATATATATAAATGCTGTATATATATGTACTCATCAGTTTTAAGATTAAACGTTTCTTGTGTTTCGCGACTGCTGCTTGAGTAACATTTTTATCTTTAATTGACAGCATACCATACTCCTGATTGACATTAAACGTTTCTTGTGTTTCGCGACTGCTGCTTGAGTAACATTTTTATCTTTAATTGACAGCATACCATACTCCTGATTGACATTTGAATGAAGAATTACCTGAAATCTTCAGGGAAGAAATAGACAGTTGCCTGGCCTTCACCAACATCCGTTTTGTATTCAGTAGACAAGATTTCGAGAGTACCGTCTCTGTTGTAGTCATCAATCACTGTGTCGAACGTCTGTCCTGCATCCGGGTTGATAACACGGTAGTTGATCTGTAAGGAACCCAACGTTCATCTAGTGAGTAAACATATTGTTGCGGGTTACAAGTATAGTAAAAACGAAAGACATTGTTTTTGTTCACTTTTGAGGGGCAATTGTTACATTGCTCGTATGCCGGAATCTTGTGTAGGTACAGCTGGCACTTCGCTGCAGCTACATGCCGAGATTGACGCATATGTGCAAATGTGTGCACATATCACTAGTCATGTAATACCATTTTTATTTTTTCTTATTATACACGTTTAACTGTTAAAATATTACTGTCTCACTCCCAAGATAAGTGTTGAATCAGTTCATTCCCAAAAAAGCTGAAGCATTAATACTGACATTTATTTCATAGCTATGGCTTTCAATCTATAAACATGATTCCCAATTCAGCTAAAAAAATTCAATTTTATCATACTTTTAAGAGATCTTTTGGCTCCTCTTCGTTGAAAATTCCTGTAAAGAGATGAAGCTGAGCTCCTGCTGTCACAACCGAAACTTTTAGACGTACCAATTTACGAGCTAAGTCATTTACTACACACCCCTTGAAATGAACGAAACGAGCGTTATGGGGCTGACCATTGAAGAGTCGGACCAGTCGTTGTCTGGGCTGTCTGTCCAAAGGATGCTCAGCTGCTGGTTGAAAAATTCTCCCACGACGATGCAGTCGTAGTCTCGACTTCCAACAGTGAGCGTGATGGGGGAGAAATGCACGTCAGCACCGTCGCTGTTGATGATGTGTTCCGTCCAGCCTTCACTGAAACCCTGCCCAGTGTTCTCGAAGTACAGGATGTCGTGCAGCGTGTCGCCTGTGGGAAGTTAATTTGAAAGAACGTTTTAGTATTTATCACGTAGGAATGATCATGCAAGTGTTTCTAAACCATCGTTTGCAGTTGCGGTAGCAGTCATTAAATTTTACACCTGAGAAATTTTTAAACTGGTAACTGCAGTTAAATCAGAATTCCATCAAACCAGAGTTATAAATCGAATTGCTATGTATTACAGGGAGTATCAAGTTTGACAGAAAGTCTCGCCGTGACTAAGTTTGTCAGTTTATAATGACAAAGACGACAATTGTCAGCATGTTCACCTAAACGAGTGGATCCTGTGCACGTACCTACGGTAGGCAGAAAGAAACGTGCTGTAAGAGCGTCCAGGTCTCCATCGTTGTCCATGTCCTTCCACACGACCTTGTGGTACGCCCAGTCCCTCTGCCACAATTTTGTCCATGAGTTACTTATGACAGGGCTTGGTTCTCTAGTTTCTTAAGTCACAATGTCAAATTACCTCCTCGCCAATACAACTAAAAGTCAATAACAATAACACTTCGCCCGACGCTGCTGTACATTAGCTTCAAAGGGTGCAATGTGATATTAATTTGCTTCATATTGTCTTGCAGTGTAGTAGCTATTAATGACAAGTGATCTTATTAGCCAGCTTGGTCGACTGGTGAGCGAATCTGCTTGCGAGCTATTTCACCAGCTTGGTCGACTGGTGAGCGAATCTGCTTGCGAGCGGAAAGACCCGGGTTCGAATCCCGCTGCCGACATGGTTGACGCGGCTAGAAATACGGCATGGGACTTGGGTAAAACAACCGAATAATTATCGAAGTATTTATCCGACCCAAGAATGGGCCAGACAGTTCGTTCCTATAGCCTCACTCTATTCTATTCTTATTGCTATTTTTATAAAGCAGCGTGTCTTACATAAATGGTTGTGATATGGCATGGTTATAATTTTCTTGAGGTGTGATGGCAATTGTTTTTAAGCAGCTTTATAATTATTATTAAAGAATATTTCATTAACGTTAGGGTTATCCATTTAGCAATGGAGTATAGAAGTATGCATACAAAATACAAAACTGATAAATGCATTACTTCGGGTTAATGTAAAAAGTAAATTTTAAGTAAGATATTTCACGATATTATTGGGCGAGATAAGTGTTACTGATACTTAGTGCAGATGATCGTTTCAAATGTCACAAAATAATACCACTTAATGCTGCCACTCATTTTTAGATATATATCAGTCAGGTATAAGGAATAACATGCACGTACCTCATTAGTTCATCAGACGGGCTGCACGCGCTTGTAAGTCCTACAGACATATATATTAAAACAGGACGTAAATGTTATAGCTCAAATCAGTACTTTCAAATGGCAGAACTATTCATCGCTGCCCCTCTATTAGTTACATAGGAGTGTCGTATTCTACATATTAATCTTGGCTGTGTTGTACGTCGTCTCTTAAACAAACCTTTTGTTTTTAAATACTCATGGTGTGGGCGTTGAGGCTGCGTTCGACGCATTTATGCTATGAATAAAATTATCCACTTTATTTGCTTGTATGTTTTGTTTTCAGTACCGAATCGTTGCTGGCGATGTTGAAGGGTCCAACCGGTGGCTCCTGAGTGGTGTCGTACATCTGCAGTTGTCCGTCCGTCTTTCCGGGCACCAGAAACCCGGAGGTCCAAATGATGCCCTCCGCCCCTGCCACTGAACCTGTGAGACAAGACAGGAAAGCTCACACCAACCGCCTCAACGCCTGGATAGTTAGTTTTTATTGCGTATTTCTTCTGTTGCTTGTTTTTCCTCTAATGACCCTGATGAAAAACAGTCAAGTTTCTTCGATAATCTTTTGTAAAGTGTGAATGTCTCCGTCAGAGACCTACATTACTCCAATAATATCTACATGTATAATAGACCGTATATCTCCATCTCTCTCTGTATCTGTGTGTGTTCGTCCCATTACTTCCTATCTATTAATGAATAAAAATCATTGAACTGAAATCAGAACGTGTATGCATGTAGTATAAGCATTGTATTGTGGATACCAAAGGCGCCTTATCGCTATGAAATGCTCAATTTTTTCCGTTATTAGTTTTCTTCTCTTACACGGCCATGTTATCGTTAGATAAAATACAGAATGGAAGTTCTGTACATATGTTTTCATGAAAAATATTCAGATTTTGATAGTACCAAGGGTAAAACTGAAAAATGTATTTATTTCATAGATCCTTAATTTTGTCGCTTTCAAATCAAGGAATTTAGCGGGTACTATCTGGGTCATGTTATTGGTAGATAAGATACAGAATGAAAGTTTTGTATAAATTAATGAAAAATATTCCTTTAAAAGACAATGATTCATCGTAAATCTTTAATGCATTCATTTAAGTCAAATCTAAATCGTGGAATTCCACGGGAACTGGCTAGTAATAAGATAAACAAAAACTTGTATGTTCTCGTGCAACATTGTAATGATAAATAAAACTTTGATACAAATTCCAGGATACGACGATCTTAAAATCTCTGACCATTGCATTATCATTATTCTCAATTTTAGTGCACACTGAGAGCTACCAGACTTTCGTAGATCAATGAAGGCAGAAAGGAAAGGCTCACTTGGCAGATAGTCGGGGTTGTTGGGCCAGTAAGCGTTGGTGTCAAGCACTTGGATGTTGTCGTCGGCCCAGTCAGCAATGGTATCCAGGAAACGGCCAGGGGCCCTCATGTAGTATTTCGGATCGTACTGCCCGCAAAAATGCTCGTTCAAAATTCTAAACCTTAATCAGAGATGGTAAAGTAAATTGTGAGGTTCTTGTGTGGGCCTTTAAGCATAAGTTGAACTTGAAAGATTAAAGAAACACCACCAAAGACTGAGTGTTATTGAAATACTATCACTACATAAAATGTTTGTTTATTTATCATTTTACTTATGATTGTTATTGGTCCAGCAATAAAATTTGAACATACAAAACAAGAGATTAATTATTTTGGATATATAACGCTATTCTATAGTATATATGTAAATAAGTGAAAATAAATGTGTGTAGATATATAGAGACTATATAAATGGATGCATTGCAGTTTCTCGATGTACATAATTGTAATTTCTTTACGAGTTAGACTGATTTTCTGATAATGGAAGTCAGTCTCAGCTACTGTTATATTCATGACTGTTACTGATTCTTTTATATTTGTGCGCAGACAGAACAAGCTTTGCTCAAGAGTTAAAACAGAAATTAAATGTCTCAATATGACATAGCAGAATGATGAAATGTTCCTTAGATGTTGTGCGTAACTCTTTAAAGTTTAGCATGACTTCGTTATTTGAGCTTCAAGCAACCGTCAACTGCAGATGTGATTTTCATCTAAGAAATCGTAATTATTGCCCTAAGAAAGGTTCAGTTTCAAGCAAGTCACAAACCTTAACTCTATTTTCTTCGCGGGTTTAACTTGAATGTAGAATAAAATATGCCTCGTAAATTAAAAAATGTGCAAGACATTGTTTGTAAATTTTTGGTAGTGTGACCAATGATGGAAAACTGATATAAAGAAATTTGATCTGTTAAACTAGAAAAAGAACAGAACAAAAAACGTGAAAGATAAGGAAAGATAAATAGAAACTCAGAGAAGACATCTTCAATCTGTTCCTCATTAAAAACCATCTTGTTTCAAAGTTGAATATTGTTCAGGGAAGAGTTTGAGTCGATTATAAGCCAGGTGAGATGCTAGGTCCAACACAAATAGTAACACTCATCAATATCTCTCAGTACAATAATACACTCTAGCAGCAGTCGCCGCTTGAGTGTTATATCCTGAGGCTGCTGAGCTCGATTTTTATCAGTTAAGAAGACTACTCACCCTACAAAACAGATAAGCGTTGTTGTGGATGTTGCAAAATACACAAAGATTTACTACGTGACATAATGCACCCAGAGATGAGATATTCTGTCTCCTAAGTGTAGAAAATTCATGCTGAACTTTACCTGTCCAATCGTGCCAGGATCAAATCTGGAGACATAGTACGTCCATCTGTCTTCGTAGTCGAGAGTGTCGTCTTCGCTGAAGTACATCTCTATGAACGCTGCGTGCTGTAAGCAAAGATACATTTGATATACAGTGTACGAAGGTTGCCTTCCTCGTAGTTTGTTTGTACCCCGATTTAACATAACTAGGCTGGTCAGTTTATATTTTTATGCTACGGACAAAAAGGTTCGTATTTATTTACCATTCAAGAATGAACGCCTAACTGTAGAATGAGTTGTATGTACATTTAGGGTTAAATATGTAACCTTAAATACCAATTCATTTTTTTGTCATAGACATATAATTGATGACATAGTATGGTCAATATTATTATTATTCAATTACCTCATTATTAATTAACTGGTAACAGCACGTGCATGTTAGCACAACCTTCATCAGCAGAATATCTAATAATTATATACGTATACTATAGAAGGGGACATTCAAAGTACGAAATGATTATAATAACACGGAAAATTGTGGAATGAATCATTCTGATGGGCAACATTCTGTCAACGGGCTTATATATGTACGTCCTTTACGCTAGATAATTCGAAACTTTGTGTTTTAGGCAGAAGCTATAATACTCTTAAAACTATTGTTCCTTGAATAGGAGAGCAGCAATTCGTGGATTGCATCACTTTTTCCTACTTTTCATTCTAGTGTAAAAATAGAGCAGAGACACTACAATGTATTATTTTACTATAGTTTTCTAATGTACTAGTAGCTTTATTTTATGAAGAAGAATCACCTTTGTTGTATATTCTTATACCATTCAAGTAACAAACACAACGGAGGAAACCCCACGTACAAGCATTTATGGATAAAAGAAATTGAATTGAAACAATTTGAAAATAACCTTATTACTCAGAGGCAAAATTGATTTGAAAATAACCTTATTACCAATAACCAATTGAAAACCAATTGAAAATTAAAATAACCAATTTGAAAATAACCTTATTACTCAGAGGCAAAACAATATCCCACAGCGCTAGTCTGTGGGGGAGGGTGCATTTGCGGGATCATTCACCTTAAATTTCAATTGCTCGTCGGAAATAGAAAAGTCTTGTCACTTATTCACTTATGGATATATAAACGTCACCAGTGATGTAACCATGGAAGTCAGAGCATGAGTGAACATTTGAAATTAAAGTGTAAAGAAGCTTAAACGACACAATTATGAAATTTTAAGTGCTTGTACACAGCGCTGTGCTTGCACCCAGAAAACCCATTTATATTAAATCAAATGAAGGCGATCGCGTAAACCCTTCGTATTCATATTTTCGAAACCTACATAATTATTCCGTACTTTTCATTTATCAGTTCAAAACATTACTTCCGTGGTTACCATCGAGAAACAGAACTTTATTACCCTGAGGGGCGTCTGGCCGAGGAAGCGGGGCTCCCAGTCAGGCCGAGTATCTTGGGCAGGCACGAGGACGGCCACCGCCGCCACAACGATGACGTGTCTGCGGTAGCAAGAACATACATACATTCTTAGAGTTCATACACCGTCGAAAAATAGTTACTGTGTTTTGCTAGGTATTAATACGTGAGTTTGACCTATTAATTTAATTAATTTGAACAACCCAGAGTGGAAACAAACAATAGTAATGTTTCGCAAATCCAACAACGGGTTGAGATCGAATCAGGTTTTAAATGACCTGCTTCAAGGCTGTCAGTCAATTATTTAGCGATAAAAAATGCGTTTTGGTGAGCAAAGATTCATCAATTTTTTGTTCAGATTCCTAGTATAAATTCAAGATGTCTACAAATTTTGATACATTGAATGCATAGATATTATGCGAGAATCTTGAATTTAACACGAGTTGAATTAATTTATGGTTGTTCACCAACTAGGTATTGTCTGGTTTATTGAGCGAAAGTATCAGATTAAAGTCTAAATACTGCTTTCAGACGATAAACTTTTGGAACACTGTTGTGGGCTTATCTGAAATGTTACCCTGACTTTTATTTACATATAAGCTGGGCAGGAGGTAAAAACGTGCACAGGACACACATGCACTGACTTTCCCACTGCATGTTGCACATGTTGCTCTCGTTAAGAACGTCATCATTATGTAATCAGAAATAAGAGCCTAATAATACCTAATATGACTACTAGGGGCTCATGAGAATTGTGTTTGAATTCATAATTCTTGGAAATTTAACTCATTTAAAACCATTCTATCGGTTTTTGTAATGAAAACTATAAAACTTAAAGATGGATCCAACATTTCAGTCTTGGACTTACAGCAACTGCATTGATGGTGAAGAGATGACCAAATGCAGTCTGTGTGAAGATCCCTGCTATGTTATACACACCATAACTTCCGTGTGGGAACTTAGCATCTGGTTAGCATAAAGAAAGAGAACATTATGAGGTATAGTAGCGATTCTCGTTATCTTTCTTTTTCTCCATGCTCAAAAAAAATAATTTTCTCAAGGTCCGTCGCTCTGTAAATTTGTTCAGATGAGGAAAAGTCTTGTTATCGTCCTCTGAATATTGCTGCGATGCCAATACGAGACAGTGTTTTTATTATTAGAGCGGAGAATCAGTATATCGAATGTACAGTTGCAGAATACTAGGAAATTAAGCATCACCATACGTGAGAGAGATTCAACTTAGTATTACCAAAGGCTTTTTGGAACATAAAATGAGCAGAGCAATAATAACCTACGTCATTTACTTCTGTCAAGGTTTGTAGATTTCAACACAACTGTAGCTGTGTTTTTTTTAAGAAACTTCAAAACTCGTGACTAGTAAATAACATTTTGACTTCCCACTAAACTGATCGTGACAAATTAACACAGGAATTACTTTCAGAATAAATAAACAGAACGAATAGAGCTCTAGTAGTTGAATGTGTCTTGACACCTGCTAATATTTTAAAGAAGTATATCATTCATAACATTGATATCTTCAGTTCTTCCACCATTCCTGCATTCATGGCACAAGTTTTTTATCCATATCTCAGCACATGTAGGCAGGTTTCTCAGAATGAGAAGCTGGTAGATTATTTTCTGTAAAATGTCATTCATGATAAAGCTTATCGAAAGCCCCTTTTGTGTAATCGGAAAACGTAAGGCCGATATGGCTTTCGTATGGTTGTTGAAGTATTTCTAAAGGCAAAGTTATACAATATTTACCCACAAAGTTTTCCTCAATTTTGAGTAGCTAATAATGAAATACCATTAAATACCATCATGACCTGATGAAGGTAGCTAATGTTGCTAAATTATATACCTCCTCGAACAGAGTGAATAATTATCAATGACCTGAGATTTATCGAAAAACATCGATAATTGCAGATCCTTATGCGTGCCAAGACTCTGAAAGAGGTACCGGAACGCGCACTGGAGACAGTCTGGTTTTTATCTTGACGATATCATATCTGCGTTACGTAATAAGACACAAGATTGAATCGCATTTTGTAATTAAAATTAAACAGTTATTGGTATTTGACAAATTCAACTAGAAAATAAGTAACCCATGAGTGAGCTGTATAAAAAATAATATTAATACAGGGTGGCATATAAGTAAGGTACCTTTTTAAAACTATTATAGCTGTAAAACTACCAATGGTAAAGCGATTTGGTTAATTCAGAATGAATGAGATTTCAAAGTTTTCTACCAGCGTATCAAATCTACCGACAATCACAACATATTGCCCAAAAAAATCATAAAATCCACCCCTCAAAATGAATCGATACGTAATGGAACAACGAGTAAAAATAGTGGACCTTTACTTCCGATGTAATTGTTTGGTTACTGTAATTCAGAGGAATTACAGGAACATTGATGGTAGTGAAAGAAGTCCTTCGAAGAAATGCATAAAAAACTGATAGTGAAATTTAGAGAAACTGGGATAACAGCAGACAGACAACGTTGTGGCAGGCCACGGACCATAAGAACTGGTGCTTCAATTCAACTTGTTGCAACGAGTGTTGCTGATCGGCCCAAAACGTCAACTAGGAGACGTTCAATTGAACTGACAATGTCACGTAACTCACTGCAATGTATTTGGTAAAAGATCTAAAGTATCATCCATATAAAATTCAATTAACTCAAGAATTCCATCCTATGGACTACCAAAAGCGATTAGATTTTGCAAATAGATTTCTGCAGCTTGCAGAAAATGAAAACTTTGTAAAGAATTTAATAATGACTGATGAGGCACATTTTCACCGCAATGGTTTTGTTAATAAGCAAAATTGAAGATTCTGGGCTTCAGAAAATCCAAAAGAAATTGATGAACGTCCGCTTCACTCAGTTAAAGTAACAGTATGGTGTGGCATCACGTCTTCGAGGATCATTGTACCATATTTTTTTGAAGATGCTAATGGTGATGCAATTTGTGTTAATGGAAACCTGTATAGACAGATGATTCAAGAATATTTGATACCTGAAATTGGAGATAATAACACAGAGATTACCTTTTTCCAACAAGATGGAGCTACAGCGCACATAGCGAAAGAAACAATGCAAATGTTAAAAACAATTTTTTCAAACAGAAGAATTTCTCGTTTTGATGATATACCGTGGCCGCCTCGATCTCCAGATCTAAGTGCTCCTGATTTCTTTCTCTAGGATACTTAAAGGAAATGTTTACATTGAAACGCCTGATACTTTACAGCAATTGAAACTAAACATCATTCCATAGATCAACAACATTTCACCAGAGACATTAAGGAAAGTAATGAACAGCACCGTTGAAAGAGCACGCCATTGTTTAGCTAATAATGGAGGTCATTTAAAAGATATTGTATTCCATAGTTGAACGTATTTTATTGTTTCATTCATAAATTATATTAAACTTTAGAATTTCTTTTTTGATTCTGAATTAACCAAATCTCTTTACCATTTTAGTTTTATAACTATAATAATTTTAAAAAGGTACCTTAATTATGGGTCACCCTGTATATTTTAGTTTTAGCAATTATTATTAGCAAAATTAGCACAGTAATACCAGCAGACATATGCAAAAAATGATATCATGGTTGGTTCACATGCCAAGTCTGAGCACAGCTGTTTTATTCACGCAGTGGACCGTCAACTGACAGGACGTCATGATAAAATGAAACAAATTGATCAGAGCAAAACAAAGTCCCGCAGTAAAGAACGAATCCCAGAAAACAACTACAGGATTGCTTTTCATTACAAATACGAAGACATTTCAGGTTTCTGATTTGCTTATGAACTGTAGCTAATAAATGGCTCGTTGTTTGAAGTCACTGGGTGTTTAGTCCGAAAATTATCATCACTGATGAAGTATGGAGACAATTCCTCTGTACGTTCATGCATTCTATACAATACGGGTACATACTTTACGACAGAGGTTACTAAAATGGTATACACAGTTAACAGTTATATGTTCAATGTTAGTACAGTGATCCCGCTGATAAGATAGTATTAATTTTAGTAGTTAAATCCATCCCCGTCGAATGCTCTATTCAATAAATGATTCATAGCGTTTCTTTTTTGAATCGAAAAGTTCTTGTAGAAATGATTTCACTTGCATCTAACGATAGAATGGTTAATGTGAGCATGGAAGAAGAAAGTAGCAACTTGGACAAAATTTTATCATCGTCAACCCATCCGTTTCTTTCAATATGACACTATTTTATAGTAAATTGCTTCGTATAAATTTAAATTGCTTCGTATAAATTTGTAGATGAAGATTCAACGATGGTTTCTACATTTATCAGTGTCTCATTAAATGGTAGAGAAAAGATTGAGTGGGAAATATTTTTCCGATTTTTTTCAATTAACTGTGATTTAACTCGGACGGGGAATAACACTATTAACTGTGTAGGGAAATACCAACGATATCGTGCTTATAGAATCTCGTGGATTCCTTTTGAACAGAATAGGAACACAGTGCAGGAGCAAGATTTACAGTATGTCTCATGACGTACCTACAATATATTGTGGTGCGTTTCGCGACTTACATGTAATCTACCTCGGCAGTCTTGCTACGTATTTGCAATCTACTGCTGTTTGTCTCACGACGCACATGCAATCTAATACGACCTGTTGAACTATCATGCTGAAAAGCAGAGCTGTGACTTTTTGAGTTCGAAGTGTCAATTTTACTTCATCGTGGCTGTTTCAAGTTCAAATTTCACTCCAGAGATAGCTTGTTTTTCATCAAAGATTCTCTCGCGTATCTTGTGTAGAATTAAACTGAAATCCAGTTAAAATCCAAATATGAAGAAGACGTAGCATGATGAAATCTGATTTATGCTTTATAGTATTTCAGTACGAAACAGGAAAATTATACTGCTCATAAAATCGTCGAAAAAGAAGTAGACAAATTTCTGTTCATGCTAATTTTGAGCATTGTACATACAGCAGAAAGCTTGTACTGTTCGTATTTAAAACATGAACCAAAAATTTTTCGTCTCCACAGTTCGGGGTAGTGAATAATTGGATACAGTGCTAACATCCAACCAAATAAATTTATTTTTTCTTATTAGACTTGATGCAGTCTTGAAACCACCAAAAAGACTGACCAACAGATAGTGGCAACACTGACTGAGTTATCAGATCGCCGGCGCTGTCGACGCTCGGTGCTAATTTACATCCGGATCAAGGTTTGGAGCCCAAACCCCCATTCCTTCACCTCCGGCTAGACTCATTGCATGTGCACAAAATCGTTGTCATGGAGACAGCGTCCCAAGCCGTCTCCATGGCAAAGTGGGTTGCCATAGTTACTCCATGACGCTCCGTGAATGTCACGAACTGGCTTCCGGAAGCCAGGTCAAACCTCTTGTTAAACCCAGTGCTTGTGAGATCCTGAGGCATTGAATCGTACTTAGTGATGATGACACGGGTTATTTACAGTTCTCAGTGTTCTAAATAATTTTGAATACAATATTAAGTACGTGAATTCGGCCGTTGTTGTTGTTGGACACTTCTAAGCCATGGGTGAGTTGTCCTTCACTAAGCTCTGATGTCCCTTGTGGTCTTCAATTACATCCATTTGCTCAAAATATTAATGCACTATTGAAGATAAAACAGAGCGTAAATAATTCAGTTAATTAAAGGTTCGTATTCAAATGAAAGACAGTTGTATTCAAATTCTGTTGCTCTTGTTAGCAACATTGGGAAAAACCCAGACTTTTATCTCTCTTTAATAACAAATGCTATAGAGCTATACGGAGAAATTATCTCGTTCATCGAGTCTCTATTGTTCTCCCCTGCTCCGAACTACCATAGAATTGAACTGTCTGTCATCTACCTTCCAGTACATGAATTAAACTGGAAATGATCTCGATATCGATACTTCCTCACGTGAACTAGAGTAAATTATAGCTACGCTACTGGAAACATTGACATCATTGAAAAATTTAGTAATTTTATGCCTCGATTTTTTCACTAGCCGTGGCGGAGGGCGATCGGGAGGACTGGAGTGTGGTAGGAGAGTACTGTAACAAGTCCCTCCGTCTTAAGGCAGACCGCTGGAATAAGGCTGTTCAAAATCCTGACGCAAGAGATCCTATCTTGAATTTCCTAGACGGGAAGCAGATGGAGGTGAGTAAATATAGTAACGCAGTTCATTGCACAGTGCAGAGAATATCTGTACTGTGGCTCATCGTCAACGAGACGATGCGAGTAGATGATGCTCTAAAGTTACTAACTTATTTGACTTCATCCAACATGTATAAAAATCTAAACTTTTGTGTTAATCTCGAGTAGGGTTCATTTTTGCCATCGTCTTGATATAGTGGACTTCTTGACTCTTAGACGCTCCTTGTCATCGATATTCAGGTCCTTCGGCACAATAAAAAAATAAATCACATCGTTTTCCCAGTATAGACTCAAATACTGTTGAACATTTACTTTATTTTAGAGGGAATTATTTGAAACTACTGACGAAACTACGCCTTGAATATCTGAATACTTGATCACTTCTGTAATTGCTAACACTTGTGCCTGCATACGGCCAAGAATTTTGAAGAGCGTTGCCCATACTTTTTAAATATTTATGAATTTGAATGAAAACATCATGAACGGGTAACACCAAATGACATTTTTAGTAAAGCTTCTAATATGTATACATTACAGGTGTTTGGATCTTTCAATAAAGAGGTCGCTATCCTGTTATAATGTTGTAATTTTCTGTTTATTTTAAGGTGAAAACTACACCTTCACTACAAAAATTTTTTGCTTTCTCTCTTCGGACGAGGACCCGGCTGTACCATAAAAAATAAAGACTAAGCTCATGAATTTTGGTAATTTTGTTTCATTGACTCAGCATAAATTTTCGTTCCTACTATTTTTGCTTGGAAAATTAGTTACAACGCTTGCTAAACAAATAATCAACATTCTTTTAGATTAAAAACTGTCTTTAACAGTCTTTAGAAATTATTGATGGTTCATCAGAAGTAGTGTCTTATTATGACTTTTTCAATAACAGATCACCATCTCTCATCCTTGCAGTTGATCGTGCACCAAAATGCGTCGAACCAGATAGTGGCGGGCCAAGATGTGCCGTCTGGCATGCGCAACAAGGCTATGTACTTCGTCAAGACCAAGGATGCTGATCTCAGACGTGCGGAGGGAGACGCTGGAGTGACTGACGGCGTCATTTTTGGCGACATTTCTCCCCAGCCTCTGGATCAACTCTCGACCCTCATTGAAGAGGTGAGTCGTACTCAAGGGAGAAGAATCGGTGAGCTGAGCATAAATCAAAGTATGACGGTCGGTTTCTGTGATGATGAACGACTGAAAATACACAACGGTCCGTTTTTTTAAATGAGCGAGGAGAAAGGGATCGTGAAGTTCATGGTTTCGGTAATTGTCTAAATTTACAAACGGTGCATTTCCTTATAGTGTGGTTACATGCTAATTTATGTGAGATTCATAAGAGTGATGGATTTTTTCTATGGTGCATAGTAGTGAGTTCGGAAACTGCAAGTGTGCGGCTAAAGAAGAAAGTTGAACCACATCACTTTATGAAGAGGAAATTAGCGGTCATTGGACGTCCGATGACATACTTCGAAAGTGGATGCACAACAATGAACTTTGAATTCCAGCCAAAAATACCTGAAACGAAATCAAGGCGTAGAGGACTCGAACGCCATTTTTCTAAATTTTCTCAATTAAACTTTTAATACGTAAACGTTACGAGGCGGCTAACAATCGTTGTTCAATTAGGGAGTTCATTCAGCAAGACTAAGTTGCTGCGTGTTTGTCCATGCATGGACTGAGCCCGCAGTCCGACAGCAATGCTTCAACAGAAGACTTCAAATAGCGCTTGACTGATCAAGTGTGATCCCCTACAGCAGGCATGTCAAACATACGGCCCGCGGGCCGGACCCGGCCCGTTGGATGATTTAATCCGGCCCGTCTATATGCTGAATGATAAAGCATAGTACTGAAAAACAAAGCTAAATAGTTGGAGTTGACATTCTTTTACTGATCCGGCCCACCTGAGAACAGAAAGTCTGGATCCGGCCCCAGAGCCAAACTGAGTTTGACATGCCTGCCCTACAGTATCATTGGTACACAAGTAAATATTGATCGCCCGCTAGTCGTATTCAAAATGAACAAAAAAGCTTTTATCGAGGGTTAAATTTTTAAATGTCTGCACTTTTAGAACCTTTACTTCAGTGCTTGACGTTTCCAGGGAAGAGATTGATAAAATATGAAGTTGTGCTTAAACAGCCTTCATCCAAGCTATGCGTTTGGAAGAAAAACGGGTGTTATACATGATACGGTAACAATATTTTTTCATAGCAAAGAAAGTAAAAAAAAAGAATTTATGTTGCCGCACCGTCGACAAAATTTCTGCAAGTGTTTAGATTACATTATTGTTTCAAAGTTCTTTCTCCTTTGACAGAATTGACAACACTGCAGTAAAAACAGACTCATAAACAGGCACTTCCATGAGCATTTAAAAAAATATTATTTTGAAATTAATTTCGTTGGTTTTATTGAAAAATTGTCGTACCTTATTAATTTATTTTTTCTTTTTCTGAGTTTTTTGTCGTATTTTCACTTTATCAAATATAGAGCTGGGGCAACTTTTCTACTTAGCATAACTTTGGTTAAAGAGTATACTTTTCTTGAAAGCAATGCTAAACAAAGAGTTGATAGACTAAACAGCGTGTTTCTGTCATAAAAACGAGTCATTGGAAGCAAGTATACGCTTAATGAAGCTAAAATTGCCAATAGAGATTGCTGTTTTTTTAACGTCTAAGAAAATTTGTCATTTAAAATTTATTTTAGTATATAAGAAATTGATAGTCATTCTCTTCTCAAAATGATGAAACGTAAGAAAAGAACATACATCACAACACAATTTTTTTCGTTAGGATTCATAAGAAATCTCATTGCGATCGTAGCTTTTAATAATATTAATAAATAATATTAATATTTCTACGTCTATGTGTGTTCAAAGGTAATCATCCCAATATTGGAGAACCCAGCAAACCGCACAGACTGGCCGGACATGGTCCAGGAAGACATAGCGAACCAACTGTATCAGCTCCGAGGCACCGTCTACAGAATGTGGGGGCACCTACGAGGTCAGACGCTGCTGCCTCTACCTTTTGGTCGTGACCTGCTGGAACGAGCCGAACGCACCGCCCTCAGCACGTAAGCCAAAATTTCATTTGCAGTTACGATTTACGGGGTGTCCATAAAGTCTCTTATAAAAGTCTCTCTCATAGTCTCAACAGCACCTCTTTCACAAACATGGTCCCTTAAACACACAAATATAAAATGTGATTAAAAACTTTAATAAACACGTAATGCAATAAAATAAATTTGAATAAAATATTTTATCAATTGCATTTGTTATAAATTTTTAAAATGGTAAAGAAACTTTATGGACACCCTGTACTTCGACCCCTCACTGCTCAGTGTATCACGCATGATAGATTTTCCTAAAATGATAACTGTCATTCAGCTAGAATTGCTGAAAAATTCTTTTCGCTTAAAGTTAAAAAAAATGAATTGCGCGATAAACGTTTGTGTAAGCTACCTTGACCAAAATTAGTCTGATTTTTCCAGTTTTCAATAAGTAGAATGTCTTACGTCAACCTGATCTGCAAGCTGAATGCATCGCTCTCTATTCGTGAGAAAAAACAACGAATAAATAAATAAATAAAATATGGAGGTATGGGCTGAATCTCTGCAGCCACTTTAGAATAGAATAGAATAAGGCAATAGAAACGAATCGTTTGGCGTATTCTTGCGTTTCTACCCAAGTCCCATGTCGTCTGCCAAAATTTTAATTTTGATGAAGGGAGAAATGTTTCTAAACTCAGGAATCACAACGCAACATCTCTTACATTATTTAATTGTAATTTTTACTGGTAGAATATACAATTAGATGAATCTTCCTCATTGAAAAATCTCAGATTTCTTGAAAATATACAATGACGACAAATATTGTGGTTTTAAAGCTGAGGCTATTCAGTTTTAGGTAAATTTTTTCTCCCAATTGGATTAGGGTAACCGTATGATAGTTTTATTTAATATGACTTTTTTAATATCACATTTTGGGTACTAGTGCAATGTTCCACAATCATCAGTTTGTTGTGACGTACTTCGTAAAGTCACAATAATTTGGAGTTTTTAATCGTACCCATTATAATTTTAAAATATTCATCTTTTAAGATTAACAGATATCTGTCCAATTTTTAACACATTTTCTTCATTCACTTCCTTGTATCAAATTTAAACAATTTATGCTTCATTTCGAAAAGAACTCTAACCCTGAAGTATTTTATACAATCTTTTATAACATAGTCAGAAATTGAGTGGGACTTCTGTACTTTGGATGTACATATCGATGTTCTGAGCTTTCCAGCCTCTGTTAAGCCGGGTTGTTTATTTTTTCTTATCAAAATGAGAGGTATTAGTGTTAGTGAATTATTTTTTTACAAGTCACACTTTTTCCTTCGTAAAATTTAACTTCTTGCGCAATTGCTTAAAAAAAATAAGCAGCTAACAATTCGTCTTTTGATAGGGGGATGCTCGACTGTCAATTACTTACATTCTGCTACTTCCACTTTGGAAATAAAACGAATGAATTGTCACATAATTTTATAGTGATGTCGCAATTTCTATGAGCACAGTTTTACGTACACCGTTATGAATAGTTTACCTAAACAGATAGCGTGGTTCTTTTTGTAAGTGTACTCCTATTTCAGGTCTTGCTCAGTTACGTCTGGATTACCGGCAATCAAGAACTGCGTCTTGAAAAAAGCAAAATGTTTCTACAAATAATGTACATCAGTAATCTCTTTTTTTTAATGGGTTTAGTGTTCCCCAGAGCACTACGTTTTAACGGTGCCTTCTTAACTCGGGTTTCATAATATCCTTTTTATTTCTTCATTTTGTGGTGTTACTTAAAAGGTGGCCATCCATTTAGAAGATTGTTTTTTTTTTTTCTTACCTTCCTTTCGCAGTTTCTCCCGACTGTACTTTAGTTTGAGCTGTTTGACCCGATTTTACTGGATAATACAATAGTTTGGGTATATGGTACAACGAAGCTCTGAGAACCACAACAGTTAAATCTTTCATAGGTAGAGTCTAAGATAGGTTTGTAATATTCAAAAAAGTATTTTAAACTTATATTTTTTATGTATTTCATATTTTCAGCGGTGAAATGACCGACTCTCAACTCAAAAGCGCGATTGAGGGAGTGGTCATCAAGTGGGTGATGCAGATCGAAGAGGTCACCACTGAGGACAGCCACAGTCTAACTATCGAACATCCACTCCCAGCTGACGAACTTATCTTCTGGAAGCAAAGAAGGAAGAATCTCAGCCACATCGCTAGGCAACTGCAGGACAAGAAAGTAAATTCGAGATTTGTTATACTGTATTAGTGGTAGATAATAAATAACAAATTACAGTAACAATAACAGTTACAGAATTTACAGTAACATGCGTTACTCTAAATTCTGCGGACGCTGTGCTACGGGCAAACAATTCCGAGGTATTACGAGTATAATCAATAAAGGTGTGGGGGGTTGCCCGGTGTCTGCTGATAAAGGAGGTTGTGTATGGGGAGTCGCTCCGTCGGTGAACGTGAGCGGTCAT